>PVKE010008025.1:0-48880 GCA_004027555.1 Craseonycteris thonglongyai
TAAGAAACCATTTCAAGTACCATAGTGAAAAACAACAAAACCCCAACAACAAAATAGTCATGTGCACAATTGTTTTCTTTCCATCTAATACTTGTATGTGTCACTAATTTTTTTTAAAGATTTATTTCTATTGTTTTTGACAGAGAGAGAGGGAGAGAGACAGAGAGAAGGGGGAGGGCCCAGAACAGTCTCCATAGTTACACATTATTGGTTTTTCCACATAGTTTCATTCCACAGGTGGGCACAGGGCTGCACAGGGCAGGAACTGGGCCGGGGTCTCGCCCTGGTGAGAACTGAACTGGGGGCACTCCCCAGTTCAGCATATGGGTCCACACGGGCCGGGGCCGGGATTCGATCCTCACTCCCCAGGGCTGCAAAGTGAGCGCTTAACCCATTGAGCCATCCCGGCTTCCCCACTAATTAATTTCTTTTTATTTCATGGGACAACAAGTCCAGCAGAATGACTGGTTTTTGACAGAAAAATATGGGAAAGAGCAAAGCCATTCTGCCCCAAAGTTGTGCTATTTAACTCAAGTAGATATACTATTGAGTTTCCTTCTCCACATTTTTCAAATTTGATTCCCCTAAGCAGCCCACTACCAACAACGCCCCCAGCTCATCTAGTGGCAGATAAGGGGAGAATCCTCACTTAAATCACAGTCACTCAAGTAAATGAAAGCCCCCCTCTTTTTAGTTCATGAACATTTTAGCAGTGGGGAGAGAACTTAGCTTCTGCCCTCTCCTCTCCTTGATAAACTAGCTGTCCTTTTTTACGTGTTGTAGTTGATCATTAGTTGGGCACTTACACTGGCTAAACGACTTCCTTTCTAAGGCAATTAATTCATTTCAAACATCCCAACCAACCGAATGCAAGAACTGAAAGGGACTCTCCTCCACTGTCCCCTTTCCACTTCACTGACTAAGACACTTGAAAACAGCCTTGAATGTTGTTATTAATGAAGAACCACAGTAATTTTATCTACGTCAAAGTTGCCACTTGGAACAATTCTAGGAAAAACAGGAGATGAGGACATTCGGGTGCTCCTCTGACCTCTTCATCCTTCCATGGGTCAATTTCACTGTGAATTTCACTGTGACAGACACAGTGTGTAATTTGGGGGCACTTGCAACTGGCATTTAACATAGCAGGACTCTTTCTGTATCATTAAATGTCTCTCCAGAATAACGTATACAAGAAAAACTGCTGATTACTTCCTATAGTAGTAGTTGGATGAATCTATGTAATTCCATGTCTTAGGTTTAATGTTTAATATTTCTCCTCAATACAAATGTTATTGAATTTTCACTATGACAGGCATGCTGGGGACAGGGAGGTTACATAAAGGGTTGGGGTATTGTCCCCCACTTTTTGTCCTATTTTCCAGCTGTCTTCTCCCAGCCCTTCTGTATCCTGCTATCTTAAGGGTTTTCCTCCAGCAATTTTCACTTCTCACCACTACTGGGGGATTAATTACACCTTTCTCTCAGTTTCCGTGAAGTTGTCCTAAATATTCTAGACCTCTGAGTTCCAGGCTCTTGCATGTAACAGACAAGTAACAGGCTGCTCACACCTTACATGCTTCCAAAGGAACTCCTGATTCTCACACACCCCTATCCCCCTGAGATCCAGACTAAAATGGACTAGCAAGCCCTCTCCACTCTGGCACCCAAAATTTGCCACCTGTCTCACGACTTCCTTGGCAACAGCTGCTAACTCATCTCTCATGGCTGCAGTCTGATTGCCACAAAACAGCGAAAGTGGTTTCCTTTCCTTCCTTCCTTCCTTCCTTCCTTCCTTCCTTCCTTCCTTCCTTCCTTCCTTCCTTCCTTCCCTTCATCCCTTCCTTTTTCTATTGTTAAATTTATTGGAGTGACATTGGTTGGTAACAATTACATAGGTTCCAGGTGTACAATTCTACATCACATCATCCATGCATTGCATTATGTGCTCACCACCCAGAATCAGTTCTCTTTCCATCACTATATGTGATGCCCTCTCCCTACTCCCCACCCCCACCCCCACCCAGCTGTGCTCTCCCACCCACCTTCCCCTTCACCCTCAGGTAACCACCAAACTATTGACTGTGTCCATGAGTTCTTTCTTTGTTACTCTATGGAAAGCAGTATGGAGAGTCCTCAAAAAAATTAGGGATAGTTTTGCCATATGACCCAGCAATCCCTCTCCTGGGTATCTACCCAAAAACTTGAAAACCTTAATTGGCAAAGATATATGTACCCCAATGTTCATCTTAGCACTGTTTACAGTGGCCATGTCATAGAAACAACCAAAGTGTCCTTTGATAGATGACTGGAAGTTGTGTTACCTTTACACAGTGGAATACTACTCAGCAGTAAGAGAAGATGAAAGACAGCCATTGGTAACAACATGGATGGACCTTGAAACCATCTTATTAAGTGAAATAAGTCAGACTCAAAGTATCAAGAAACATTTGGGGGGAAGCCGGGATGGCTCAGTGGGTTGAGTGCTCACTTTGCAGCGCTGGGGACCGAGGATCGAATCTCGGCCCCGGCCCGTGCGGAACCATATGCTGAACTGGGAGCTCCCCCAGTTCAGTTCTCTCTCTGTCTCTGTCTCTGTATCTCTCTCTCTCTCTCTGTCTGTCAAAAGTAAAAATAAATAAAAATATATTAAAAAAAAATCTTAAAAAAAAAAAAGAAACATTTGGCTTCACTTATAGGTGGAATATAATACTCAAAATGATCTTTCTTAAAGAATGAATTCACTTCTATCACTCTGCTGCTTAAAATCCTCTAGCAGTTTCTCACTGTAACCGAAATAACTGTGGCCTGCCGGTCTGGTGAGAACTGGCTCCTGGCCACATGTCTGACTTCATGTCCCCTCACTCTGCCCCGTCATTGCCACACTGCAGCTCCACTGGCCTTCCTTCTGTCCCCAGACCGTGCCAAGTGCATTCCTGTGTTAGGGCCTCTGCCCTGGCTCTTCCATCTACTTGGAATGCTTCCCTGCAGACACGCATGTGGCATCTCCAATTTATACCATTGAGGTTTCACTTCAAAACTCTTCTCTTCCAAGAAGCCCTGACCTCTAGGGTCAAGGTGGGGACGGCTCTCCAGACTATTTGATTTTCTTTCTAGCACATAGCAATAGTTGAAGGTATCTTATTTACTATGTATCTTGTTGCATTCCCACAAAAAAGAGTGTAGCACTTATGGCTTGTCCACCTTGCTCATTTCACTTTTGGTGTTTACCACCCTGAATGTGACCTGTGGTTGCTTTTAGAGTAATACCGTCTGGTCCATAATCCAGTAAAATCAGTAAATTGGAAAGTACACTAAATTTAGAGTGAGGAGACTTGAGTTAGTCCTCACTCTGCTGCCTTTAAGTGACGGGTTAGCTTACTCGATAATGCCTGAGCCTTGGAATCTCACAGTGTAAAGAGACAGTGCTCAACTAGTCATTCTAGAGAGAGGCTAATGACTTGGTTCTCCCAACAACGGTTCTAAAACTGTCATTCTATTGAACATGTTGGAAGAAAAAGACAATGTAACAGTTTTAATCAGCACAAGCAATTATACTCTCTAGCACATCCACAATTTATTTAAGTAAAAAAGATATTGGTCCAAATAACTAAATGGTACTTGCTTGGTTAACTTAATTTTCACTTAATTCTTATTTAAACTAAAGCTTGTTGACATGATACATCCTACAAGGAGTCTATCTGACATCTTGCTACATTTGTATTTGGTTATATATGTACCTTTATGAACATTTTATTAAGATAGTAAATGCCAAACATTTTAAGTATTAAACAATAAATGTGATTTTAATGATCTATACGTGTTATCTTTAAAAAGACACTCTCTTTTTATTTTTTATTAATTGTTAAGTTTATTGGGGTGACATTGGTTGGTAAAAATTACACAGGTTCCAGGTGTACAATTCTACATGACATCATCTATGTGTTACATTGTGTGCTCACCACCCAGAGTCAGTTCCATCACTGTGTATTTGATGCCCACCCCCACTCCCCCTCCTCCCCACTTACTCTCAGGTAACCACTACACTACTGACTATGTCATGAAGTTTTGTTTCTTTGTTGCTTTCAGTTTTATATTCCACATATGAGTAAAGTCATACGGTTCTCTAAATCTTTAAAAATAAATTTCAGCTTTATTAAGGTAAAACAGACATAAAATTATAAGATATTCAAAGCATACATCATGGTGATTTGATATGTATAGATTATGAAAGGATTCTCTTCATCTAATTAATTAACACATCCATTACCTTGCATATTTACCCTTTTGTTTTTTTGCTGAGAAAATTTATGTTCTACTCTTCTAGGGGAAGCTGGGATGACTCAGCGGGTTAAGTGCTTGCTTTGCAGCCCCAGAGCCCGAGGATCGAATCCCAGCCCCAGCCCATGTGGACCCATATGCTGAACTGGGGTGTGCCCCCAGTTCAGTTCTTGCCGAGGCCTATGCAGGAGGCTCCCGGCCCAGTTCCTGCCCTGCGCAGCCCTGTGCCCGCCTGTGGAGTGAAACTATATGGAAAACTAATGCCGTCAACTATGGAGACTGCTCTGGGCCCTCCCCCTTCTCTCTGTCTCTCTCTGTCAAAAAACAATAAAAATAATCTTTAAATTCTGCTCTTCTAGCAAATTTTAATTCTACAAGACTGTGTTGTCAACTATAGTCCCCATGTTATACATTAGACACTTAGACCTTAATCATCTCACAACTGAAGCTTTGTGCCCCTTTTTTAACATCTATTTTCTCCAGCTCCTCGCAACCAATTTTCCACTCTTTGATGAACCTCTACATTTTAAAAACATGAATTTATATTTTCAATACAATGGAATTAAATAATAAAGAAAATAGGTCTGGAGGAAACAATGAATCTGGGGAAAAGGGACTACAAAAAGAAGAGTACATAGAACTACTAAAAATAAGATCATGAGCTAAAATGTCATGGTTCTTACCAAGTGATTTCATTTTACTAATTTCTCCAATGAAGTAGTTAATTAAACCAATTTTCGACATGTAAATTTATGCACAAAATGTAAGGTCTACTCCAGATTTTAAGAGTAGCATGTTTCTTTTAACTTACATCTTCCCCACCCTACTATTTTTATTGTAAGGTGTGATTTAACAGTACAATTAAAAGAAAAAAAAATATTCACAACTATAAAAAATGCTACAGGCATGCTTCACTGTTTGTTTTTTGAGAATAAATACTTGAGACTGTTTCTTTTATTGTTGGAGGAACTGTGGAATACATTACAAGGGGGCACCTTACTCATGCTTTAAAGTTTGTGTTTTTAAACTGCTCAGCGCCTTACACAGGAGAATGTTTTTGCCCGATGGTTTAGTATCCTGTTCTGTAACGCACCTGTGCATCCACATCAATAGTATTTATCCCTACGTGGCCCAGAATACACATATTTAATAGGAACGTGCCATGTACCTCAGGTGAGTGAAGAAAGGATTAGGGAGGCAATTAAGAATAAAAATAAAATCCCAAGTGAAGGACAGAGCACAGAATTCAACTACAAGACAAAGCTAGAAAATATACATATTTTCACCACACACATTTGTCAGGTCAGCAGGTAAAGTGTGGTCTGATAACCCTGAGGCCTTTTCAGAAGATCTGCAAGGTCAGAACTATTTTCTGACACCCATCAGTTTGTTTTCTGTCTCGATGAGTCTGTTTCTGTTTTGTTAGTTGGTTTCCTGTTCTTTAGATTCCACAAATAAGTGAGATCACATGCTAATAGTCTTTCTCTGTCTGACTTATTTCACTCAGCGTAACACCCTCTGGGTCCACCCATGTTGTTGCAAGTGATAATATTTCATTCTTTTTTATGGCCAAGTAATATCCTGTTGGGTGAAAAAGGGGAAGGGACTAAGGATTACAAATTGGTAGTTATGAAATAGTCATGAGGATGTAAAGTAAAGTATAGAGAATGTAGTCAATAATACAATAATAACTATATTGGGTCCCATGTGGGTACAAGATTAATTGGGAAGATCACTTTGCAGACAAAAATATAAAAGTCTAACCACTATACAGTATACCTGAAACTAATACAAAATAATATTGAGTGTCAATTGTAATTTAAAACATTAAAATTAAAAATTGGTTAAAAAACTACTATATGAGTATCAGTTAAAAAACTGAAAATAACCCAATAATAAATATTTGGATATAGGAGGTTTTTACACCTCTTTAATTCTTTAACTATCAACTGAAATCATCTACTACAGATCTCTAACCTAAGGGTTTGGTACATACAAAGAGGCCAGGAGCCCTGAAGCTTGCTTAACCCCTGATAATACAGTGACTCATTTATTAGAGCCCTAAACCTATTTCAGTGTAAGTAGTCTCTTTAGAATACATTTCTTGCTACTCCACACTGGTCTTTTAATTTAGGGTGACAGTAGAGCTGTTTGTTATAGAGGTCCCAGGCTTTCAGGATGGGCTTTGGATTGGGTAAGAAAAAACACTTTAGTTTATGAGTATGTGTAGCTCAACTCTATAATTTAAGCATTACTATAAGTACAGATGACCCTTGAACAGTGTGATGGTCAGGGGCACCAACTCCTCATGCAGTCAAAAATACACGTGTAACTTTTGACTTCCCCAAAACTTAATAGCCAACGTTGACTGAAAGCCTTGTCGATAACATAAACAGGTAACAAACTACATATATTATAGGTAGTATATGCTGTATTCTTACAATGAACTAAGCTAGAGAAAAGAAAATGTTAGTAAAGTCATAAGAAAGAGTCACTACGGGGAAGCCGGGATGGCTCAGTGGGTTAAGTGCTCACTTTGCAGTGCCAGGGACCAGGGATCGAATCCTGGCCCCGGCCCGTGCGGAACCATATGCTGAACTGGGAGCTCCCCCAGTTCAGTTCTCTCTCTGTCTCTGTATCTCTCTCTCTCTCTCTCTGTCAAAAATAAAAATAAATTAATTAATTAAAAAAAAATTAGAGTCACTAATGTGTGACAACATGGATGGACCTTGAGATCACCATATTAAGTGAGCTAAGTCAGACTGAAAAAATCAGAACCATATGACTTCACTTATAGGTGAAATATAGAACTGAAAGTAACAAAGAAACAAAAACTCATGGCTACAGTCAATAGTTTAGTGGTTACCCGAAGGTAAAGGGAGAGGCAGGTGGGGGAGGAGAGAGGGGACATCAAATGGTGATGGAAAAAGAACTGACTCTGGATGGTGAGCACATAATGTAATGCACAGATGATGTAATGTAGATTGCACACCAGGAACCTATATAATTTTTACCACTCAATGTCATCCCAATAAATTTAACAATAAAAAAAACGGATAATAGAGTTATAGTATTTATTGAAAAAAAAATTGTATATAAGTGAACTCATGCAGGTCAAACCCATGTTGTTCAAGGGTCAGCTGTATATTTACGTATAATTGTTAGTATGTGAATTGTGATGTATATGACATGTAAGTGGATAAATCAAGTAAACATGACATGCCACTTGCTTGAAACCAGCGACTTTCAGCCTTGCTACTGATTAGAATCATCAGAGAGCTTTAAGTTAAGCCAATGCCTGAATCATACCCCCTGAGAATCTTACCCCCTGAGAATCTGCCTTCATTGGTTTGGGATCACATTTTTAAAAGCTCTCCAGGTAATTCTAATGTGCAGTCAAGGTAGAAAACTGCTTTAGGGCCATGTAAATTCTCTTCTCTCTGCAGGTTTCATCATTGTTCACTATTCAGTCTTTGAACCGTGAATTCTTGTAGCTCTTGAATTTATACCACAAAACCCAGCATTTGATACTTTTTTAATGTCGGTTGACTTGTGTGGAGGTTGCCACAACACCCGTCTCCAGGTGACTTGGACCTTGTCAGCTTCTCCTCCATCTGGCTGCTGTCTCCCCAGTTCTCCACAGGCTGCTCTTGTGTTTTTATATCAAGTACTAACTCTCTACCTGCACTGGGCAGTTCTCATTGGACCTCAATTCCCATTCTGCCTTCACTCAGACTTTTAACACAGGCTTGCCTTGCATCACGGACTCACACCAGGCCTGCTGTCCTTCACATTGTCCTAGCTCCAGAAGCTGTAGCGTGTGACCCCGGCTCACCCACAAGAGGATGTTGGTCAGAGACCATCTTAAACTTCTACACTCAGTAGAGAACAGGCATGAATGGGGTCATTAAAAACACTGCTGGTGTAATTTAGTATTTCCAGATGTGCTTATTTCTACAAAATCATGTTTAAGAACATCTGATATATTTGGAGGCTGAAGAAATGAATCAAAAGAGAATAATCTTTTACTATAAACAGAAATGGATATAGTTACAAAAACATGTTCTTTGTATAACAGGCATGCTCTTTTGAGGTCACTTGAACCCTGAAATCCACAGGTGCTTTGAAATAACGTAAGAACACATTTGAAGACATTATTCCAAACACAATGAACAAATCAGGAATGTTCTAGAACAGGGGTGTCTAATCTTTTGGCTTCCCTGGGCCACATTGGAAAAGGAATTGGTATGAGCCACACAGAATGTACACTAACTTAACAATAGCTGATGACCTAAAAAAAAAAATCGCAAAAAAAGTCAATGTTTTAAGAAAGTTTATGAATTTGTGTTGGGCTGCATTCAATGCCATCCTGAGCCTCATGCGGCCCGTGGGCCACAGATTGGACAAGCTTGTTCTAGAATATCAGAGAAGTTTGACTTATTAGTCTCCAAGGAAACATGGTCCATTAAAGTGCTTTTAAAAACCATTACTTTCTACTCACTGAATGCACATGAATTATAAATAAAACATTTGAAGCATATCCTCTGGTTAGAGGAACAAACTACCACACTCCAAAGGAAAATGAGGATTTCTTAAAGCAAGACTTTCTCCCAGTGAGCCGGTTTAGGTGCAGCGTTTAATCTAAAGCAGAGGGCTAAGCAGTGAAATCTGAAGAAGGAGGCATTGCATGTCTACCTTCATGGGCTCCTTTGCTCTGGACCATACACACCAAGCATTTTCTGCTCTTGCCATTTTTTTTTTCCTGCACAAATTACCAAGAAAGAGCAGAGCTGGATCAATATGCAGTGGCACTTTGAATGACCAAGGCTTAGCAGTGGCCCTGGAACATAATTTTGAATTCAAAACTTTTTCCTTTGGGAGAAGGTTTTCCATGTCCATGTACCAGTTATTTGACTAGGATTTATACATTTAAGTCAAGGTAACATTAACCATGGTCATGGTTCACTCATTCTGAAACTAACTGTTCAATCCATTTTTTCCCCTACTGCTTTATTTTCCCTTTCTGATTCAGTACAGTAGCTTGATTAATTGCAGTTGCTTCTCTCTTTAGTTCTTCATTTATCTTGATAATTGAAGGCAAAAGAGACAGCGGGAATCAGCATCAAAAAGAACCAGGTTAGAGTTATGACACTTCTTAACAGTTGTGTGACCTATAGCAAGTGACTTCCTTCTAGAGATCCCAGTTTCTGCATCTAAAATGTGATACTCTGCATGGGCTACATATTTCGAGGGGTATGATGCCAAAATGAAAACATGGTGGCCTTTGTGCAGAATTATTAACAATAATTCTGAATTATTAACAATAATTCTCACTGGCAGAGAATCAGCCCTTCTAAAGTGCAGGAAGGTCACATGTCTGGGGACCTGAACTGGAGTGACAGACACAGGAGATAACATATGCCAAGTACTCAGCACAGAGTCTCGTACAAATACAGTCCCAGTAAACATCAACTATTTAAAAAGTATATTATTTCTGTTACCCTACATTCTACATTACAGTTTGTAACTGGTTTACTTATTTCTCCTTAAATATCCCTTTATCACTACCGTTCACTCATCTGATAAGTGTGATGGCAATGACAGCAACATTTCTGCACTGGGACATGGGCCTTGGGGGGACTCCAGCCCACATGTTAAGGTCCAGTTCAAAGCTTCTCCTCCTTTCAGAAGCCTTCTCTGATCTTCTCAGGGAGAAGGCTTCCCTTAATGTTCATTGCATATTTCTCTGTCATAGAACCAATCACAGTGTAAATGCAAATAGTTATCTAATGTGAATATCTTCCCCTTAAGTCTGTAGCAAGAACTATGTGAGCAAAAACTGTATCCACTCATCTTAGTATTGCTGTTTTCCAAAGAATTGGTGGCACCTAATAAATACTTGAGGGAATAATGAATAAATGGCCTATTAATTGTTTGTAAGCTAGAATATTTCCAAGATTCATATGCCTTTCTTCCCATTACCATCACCCAGATGTTCAGTTAAATGTTTAAAATGGTATTTCCTCTACCTCTGTATATAGTATAGTACCTAGTCCCAACTTCGTGCATAATGTTCCATCCACTGTATATCCCCAGGCTATTAATGGTATATAATGTATCTCATTTTTATATGTTCAAATAACTGAAATCATATTGTAACTCCTTAAAATAGGCCCAAAAGAAACTCACTACTATTGCTTTCTGGATAAAAATATAAAACAATAGGAAAATATTAACAACATGCAACTTTTAGCCTTCTGCTTCCCAATCCAGTGTAATTATTGGGTGTGAATATACCTTTTCATTAAGATATGCCAAATAAGTGAATTTTCTAGTACTAAAACTCATTTCCATAACTAGTCAAAAATATCACATCTAGATGCATTCTGATATAATCTATAATTCCATACAGTCATATTGAATATATGGAATCCAAGTGTACCTTTTATTGATGACTTGGGTTCATAATTTGAACATGAATTATTGCACTCTGATTCTATTAGTGCTCGAAAACTAAAATCAGTCCAAATGTTTATTCACAGTAGAGTGGACACACAAAGTGTGATACAGAGTTTATATTGGAATGTTACATAAGTAAACGTCACAGACCAATCTTAGAAATGTAATACAGTAGACTCTCCATTAACTGGAACTCAAGCAACCAGCACTATCAAGCAACTGGCAAAACATTTCTGCTGGTTGCTTAAGATTTTGCCGGTTGATTGAACTTCAGTTAATGGAGAGTCTACTATATTTAGTGGGGAAAAAAGGCAAGCCTCCAAAGCATATATGCATGGAGTGGTTTCATTTACAAAAAAAAGTGCAAAAAAAGGCAAAAAGACTCTCTAGTATTTAGGGATGTATATAGGAATGATAAAGATAAAATGATAAATGAAAAGCAAGGAATTTATCACCATAAAAGTCAGGATAGTGGTTACCTCTAAGCAAAGGAAACTTGTAGTGATTATAAAAAAATAAAGAGGAAGAGATCTCTGAGGGCTGTTGGGAAAGATACTTTTCAGACCTTTTTGGGGAAGGTGTTATGTGGGAGTTTTATTGGTAGTTATTTGGTTAATATAGAGAAGGTGATGTTTTTGGTTACAATTTTCTATATGCATTTGGTTTCTAAGCTATTTTTTTAAGTCTTAAAAGAAATTTCCTTGATGTTTTAGGTAGAAAGTAAAACTTTTATATTTAACAAATTGATAACTACTGTGCATGTAAAAACATCGTAACTCTATTAATCTAAAATGACAGCCAGCTGTGGTCTCTAGTGCAAAAATTAGGTATTTTAAGACTTTATTCCTTTAATGTCATATTTTGATTAATTTGCCATTTATTTTAGGCTTTTGTTTTACCAATATAGTCATTCTGTCTTTTTTTTTTTTAAGATTTATTATATTGTATGAGAGAAGAGGAGGTGGAAGCAGAGAGGGTGGGGGGCAGAGCAGTCTTCATGGTTGTGACATGGTTTCATTTCACACAGATAGATGTGGGGCTGCAATAGGGTGGGAACTGATCCAGGGGCCTCTCATGTGGAAAGCAAGAACCTTCATCACTGAGCCATCCCGGTGATTACCAGTTACACTCTGTTCAGCATAGGGATTTGCATTGGTTGAGCAGGGAATCGAACCCTGGACCTCATGATTGTGAGGCAAGCGCTCAACTGCTGAGCTATCCTGGCATTCCTAGTCATTATTTCTTTCACACGCATTCATTTGAAATAATAGATTAACATAACTAACACAAAATACCACTCCATTTTTTTTCAAAGAAATAAAGTCATATAGTTAAAGATATATTTCATGACTCTCAAATCACCATTTCTACTCTGCTTATTTCACCTCATCCAAGGTCATTTTGTATAATTATAGAGATGTAGGATGTTCTTTTCGGATAAAAAATTTGTTACGTATATTTAAAATTAAACAACAAAACACTGAAGGAGTCAGTGAAGAGCAAAGACCCTTAATAATTAATAAGTACAAACAACAAATTATCTGCCCACTGCCTGCTCTTCACCCAGGAAGGATGAGTCACAGGTTTTCTGGGTCTTATTTAGCTCATTTTAACAATTTCTGCCACTCGCCTATGCTCTCTTGGAAATCAGAGCCTAATAGTCTCAAGAGACTTTATAGCATCCTACAAAGGTTTCTCAATATTGGCAACCTCTAATTCCCCAAAAAATTTACAAAAAGGGACAGAGAGCAAACCGTGCTTCATTCAGCAGGTCATGGCTCCTGTGGCTGTCACTTAACTGGACTACTAAGGCTACTCAAACATAAAAAACAACTGCCATGTGAATCACTAATTTGTCATCCTCCTGATAGCTTGGGGAAGAAATTAATTAAATCCTCAGGGAACTGTGGTATTCCTGAATGCATGCAAAGAGCCAAAACACACACTGAGATAATCTCCCATAACCTAGTTACATCATCATATTCATATTTCAAGTTGATCTACTGGTGAATGTGGTTTGGTTATGTTGGGTGGGGGTGGGGTTGTTGAGAGTGTATAGAGGCTCAAAGTATCCCTCAAGATATCCCAAAGCTATACCTATGAAGGACTGTTCTTGCTCTCTCAATTACCTCTAAGACTTTCTCCTCTGACCTTGCAGTTTAAGAACACTGCAACGTGTGGTATGCGGAGGGAAGAGTTTACTAATAGTCTCCTTAGAAGGAAAAAGTGAGCTTTCTGTTCCCCTTCAGTGCTGTCAATGGTAGTTCTAACCACAAATCAAGTAAATTACATAAGGCAATGATTCTTTTAGTCAAACCCTTAGTTTCTTGGCTATTGTCATTCTACTAGTAATGAAAAGACTTTGGGGGCATTCCAAAATTTGCTAAAAATCAAACAAGGATTGCTTTTGACACATAAGTGAAAATCAAGTACACTCTATTTCTGAACAGCGACCCATGTGTCCTGCACAGTTTTTTAGCACATCTATAAATAAAGAATAGTCACTACTTATGGAGTTCTTCTTGTTCTTTTCTAGTGTTCCCCATGGCTTGATTCATTCAATCTAAAACAATAACCCTATGAAATACATACAGTGATCCCCATTTTTCAGATGAGAACACAAAGGCAGGAGAGGTTCAGTAACTCGCCCAAGATCACAGTTGGTAATCGGCAGAAGTCTGGAGCCATTTTATGCTCTCAAACATTACCTTCTACTGCCTCTCACGATCATGACCTTTCTTTGTACAAGGGCCTCATTTTACATGCTATGCTTGAAGCATTAATTTTTTTCATATTTTGCTAGGGCAACATTCCTTAACTATATGCTCACTTATTTTAACAACAAAACTATTTATTTTGTACTTACGTGTCAAAAACCCAAATCGAATTAAATGAAACAAACAACAAGAAAGCCTTTGAACTTGCCAAAGATAAATAAGACTAACTCTCCATGCTCAGAAAGCATCCAGGCTGATAGAAGAACTGACTAGAACATAAGGACTGAGACTAAAGAGTCAACAGAGTTTTATGTGAGAATCAAAGAGGAAGAAATTGATTCTAACTTGTGAGTAATTGATTTATGGAGGAACTGACAGGTTCTTGAAGGAGGATTAGAAAGAGGAGGATGTGGGGTTGACTAATGGAAAGTGCTCTCGGAGGTGCTTAAAGAACAGTTGTAAGAGCAGAACAATGAATTTGGCCGCTGCTCCCCTGGGCTGACCTCAGGAGCTACCATTCCCAATCCTGGCCTTCTGCTCCAGCAACACTGGCCTCTCGGTGCTGGAACTGCACCAGACTTCGTCCCTATCCTCAGAACCATTGCGTTTGCCTGGAACATTCTACAACTATGATCAAGGTGGCTTCTCCTTGTCTTTCAGTTCTCCTCTCCTTACAGAAGCCATCCCTCTACAGCAAAAACACTCATCCTGCCCTTGAATTTGTTGATTTGTTTTATTTATCTGCTGCCATTAACAGTTAAAATAGATACTTCAAGAGACAAAGACTTCATCTCTCTTATTTATGGCTGAGTTTCCAATGTCCAGAGCGATAGAGAACTCAATATTTATTCAATGAAGAGAGGGAGGAAGGGAAGGACATTTTCAAGAAAGAACAGGTGTTCTGTAGAATCAAACACTAGGAAGAAATTTGGTGGGATGAAGGCTGAATAGAGAGCATTAGATGAAATAAGGAAAAGGTCCTTTGAGATTTGGGAGGACAGTTTCAGGAACGTGGGTGGTAGTACCCATGGGGGACAAAAAACAAATGGTGTGGGTTTAAAGTACATGAGAGGGGGAAGCCGGGATGGCTCAGTGGGTTAAGCGCTCACTTTGCAGCGCCGGGGACCAGGGATCGAATCCCGGCCCCGGCCCGTGCGGATCCATATGCTGAACTGGGAGCTCCCCTAGTTCAGTTCTCTCTCTCTGTCTCTGTATCTCTCTCTCTCTCTCTCTCTCTCTCTCTCTGTCAAAAATAAATAAATAAATAAAATATATTTAAAAAAATAAAAATAAAAATAAAGTACATGAGAGGCAAGGACATGTTTACTTCCACTCAAACTACATGCAGAACGTGGCAGAAGTAAGAATGAGCATTAGCTCCTGTTAAAGGAGCTCATCTTTCCTTTTCGCTCACCTTTCCTCTTCATTCTCCTCAGAAATGTAACCTTTTTTGATGGAAGAAATTATAACACAACAACACGTAAGGTCAGGATGAAAGAAGTTGGAAGGGTTTCCTGGGGCCCCGGGGCCCCTTAGACTTTGCATAATCCTAGCAAGGAAAAGGTCAGACAATTGAGAGAAGAGCCGTCTGTTTATTCTCATAGGATCCGTGTGCAGGTTACCTTTTCTAGTCACCAATATAGATGTCTAATTCATAAATCATTTGAGAAAGCATCAGCAGAGGCACACAGAACTTCCCTTTGGTTTCACGATTTGAAGATAAGCCAGTTACTGGACATTTATTGAAAACTTAGACTGTGACAGCTCCTGGTTTAGGCACTAAATCCACAGAAACGAATAAATGGGCATGAGCATTGTAAGGAAACCATTTTAAAATAGTTGGGAAATAGATGCTTCAAATACTTATTAGCCTTTAAGAAAATTTACAGATGAATGGAAAAAATATCAGTGGTATGTTCCTGGATTGGCCTGATGGTTAAAGTTTTCGGAATTTTGAGAGCCAGCTATTAAGTCCAGCCATTATTAAAACTGAAATTATAAAACGTACAATTAAATAAATTACACTTATAAACACAGGTAATAAATACTCAAAACTCAGAATTTCCTAATTAACTACATTCTGTTACTATCTCTACTCTTGAGGTTATTTATGTTTATTGTACCTATGTGGATCAACTACTATATAATGATGTGCCGGTGAGCTTTTTTTTCCAATTCCAAATTAGTGAGGTCACACTGTAGCTTGAAATTGGCTGTGATGGAAGTATGTCCACCACAGAAATTGGCAAATGCTACAAATAAAAAAATTTTTTTAATACCTTTACATTAAATACCAGCATACCACTATTCTTCTTTATGAATTAGAAATTACTTTATACATGTCTTTAATCTGTTAGATTAGAGCTAGTATGTGAATTTCTAAGAGCAACTGTTCTCACAAAAACAAAATGAAACTAAAAAACCACTAGAATTTCAATTGTCTTTACTGTGAGTTGTTTTGATTTAATAAAGTTTTACTCTGTGGGTTTTAATCTCTTGGTTAAAATTTTAAGAAGTTTCTAGGCTAAAGTCAAATTATTCTTTGCACTAGAATTGCTATTATATAGTAAACAAATATATTTTCCATTGGAACTTGAGATACTTTTTATTATACAGCAATTTTTTGTGTTTGTTGTAATAGGTACCCTGGTAACCCAGTATTAGTATGTTGAGAAATGGTTTACTCAATGGTTAAAAGAGATAATTGAGGACAATGGTACTATGGTTCTGACAATTAAGTTCACAAACTCGCTGCCATGTGCTTACATTGGCAAGCACTGTGCAAACAATAAGGTTACATAACCTTGGTATATCAGTGTCTCACAGTTGTATTTGTGTTATATATGGTGGTGTCTTGCTGAGTGGCATTCATTATTGCTGTTGCATGTTTTTGTGTGCCCTTGTGAGAATGTCAGAGATTGAATTAGAGCAACAAGAAAACATTAAATTTTTTGTTAAACTTGGTAGTGAGTGGAAGTGAAATCAGGGACATGTTAGTCCAAGTTGATGGGGATAATGCCATGAAGAAAACAGCAGTGTACACATGGATTCAATGTTTTTCTGAGGGGAAAGAAAGCATCATTGATGAAGAGAGGTCAGGGCAGCCAGTAACCAGCAAAACTGACAAAACCATTGCAAAGTTTGTAGAATTGTGCATCAAAATCACCAGCTGACTGTGACAAACATAGCAGACCAACTCAACACTGATAGAAAAACAGTCAGAAATATCTTAACTAAAAATCTTGGCATGAGAAAGGTGTGTGCAAAAATGATCCCAGAGGAGCTCACCAATGAACAAAAGCAAAGGAGAGCTGAAGTTTACCAAGACCTTTTGGAGAGGAAAGACAAGGTTTGGGACTATGTTATTTATTACTAGTGATGAAACATGGATGTCCAATACGATCCTGAAACAATGTGTGCAAGTGCACAATGGAAGTCAGCCAATTCTCCATGACCAAAAAGCTTCCATCGGTCCAAATCAAGAGTCAAAACAATGTTGCTAATCTTTTTTAATATCAGAGGAATTGTACATTATAAATTTGTTCCAACTGTATGAACCATCAACCAAGTTGACTATTTGGAAGGGCTGAAAAGGGTGCATAAAAAAACTACCTGAACTTTTGCCAACAACTCATGGCTCTTGCATCGCGACACTGTCTGTGAGAAAACTTTTAGCCAGTAAACAGACAACTGTATTGGAACACCCTCCCTACTCACCTGGTCTGGCCCCCCCAGTGTCCTTTATCCAAAGATAAAGGAAATATTGGAAGGAAGACATTTTGATGACATTCAGGACATCAAAGGTAATATGACAACAATTCTGATGACCATTCCAGAGAAAGAGTTCCAAAATAGCATTGAAGGGTGGACTAGTCGCTGGTGTCGGTGCAGAGCTTCCCATGGGGGTACTTTAAAGGTGACCACAGTGACATTCAGCAATGAGGTCTTTAGTACTTTTTCTAAAATGGGTTAACAAACTAAATTGTCAGTCTTGTAGTTTGGTTTGGTTATTTTGGATGAATGGGTAGTGAGGCTAACATTTTTTTTTTTCATGAATGTGGGAAGCTGAACTATGAAATTTCAATTATCTACATGTTTTCATCTCTCTGCAAGTAAGTTTTCCAGACTTGAACAAGGAGGAAAAACAGAAATAAAAAGAAGAAAAAAAGAAAACCTGATTTTTACTGATATAAAGGATTTACTGAATAACATACTTGAGCATCTTTGCAGTCTTCTCATCCAAAATAAACAATCTAACTAACTTTTAAATTTACTAACAACAAAAATGTTCTGTGGTATTATGGCTTGTTAGGCTGCACAATTAAATGGTGATTTCTTTTCCCAAAATCCCAGCTCTTAATAACCTCATATCAACTCTTTTCTAGAAAGCCATTAACTAGACTACTGGGATTGTAGTATAATACAAGTCTAGAGTTTCCATGTGATAAAATCCAATGTATGCTTATGTTTCATCATCCATTCTCTCCATGTTCAATATTCACTGATTAAAAAAAGCTAATAGCACTGTGAGGTTAGGGTGTAATGAGCTCGTGTTTTATACTTCAAGTTAAAACATTTATTGATTGCTAAGAAGCCTCCAGTAAATTGATTCCTTTCATCAAAAGCATACAATATTTCACTGGAATGAAATTAACTTTATCATAAGTAAATGACCAGCAAGCCAATATTTTTTGTAGCAACCACAAATAGAAACAGCTCTTTGAAAATGATTAACCAGAAGAATACTATGTTTTGTGTTAGTGTGGGAACATACTGTTTTCCTCAATGGAATACATCTGCAATTCTCTTCACCAGCAACAAACTTACATCGGGCTTACAAGAGTGCTATCTGATGAATTATGGGAAACGTATTTTTCTCCTACTAGGTTGATTAATAATTTAAGTAAAACTTTGAATTTAATTTTAATGACAGTCTCATCTGTAGATCCTGAACTTGGGAGAAAAAGCAAGTGATGTCATATTCTATGCTGCTTTTAGAGAAAGGGATAGGAAGCTCCAAAGATAGGAACTGAGTCCAGAGAAGCAAAGAGGAAAATAATTTTTTTTAATACATAAAAAAAAAAAAAAAAATCACAATAAAATAGTGGTTCCCAACCAGGGGTGATTTTGCCCTCTTTAGGAAACCTCTGGCAAGGTCTGGAGACATATTTGGTTGTCACAACTGGAGAGGACTTGCCATTGATATTTAGAGGGTAGAGACTAGGGATGGTGCTAAACCTCCTAGAGTGCACAGAACCACCCTTCACACCAAGGAATTAGTCCGCCTACAATGTCATTCATGCTAAGATTGGCGAACTCTGCTCTACCACTAAATTGCTAGTGTAATACTCGGTTAATAGAATATTGGTCAAAACAAAAGGGGAAGTAGGAAAGATATGCAACACCAATCATCTAAATATACGCTTCCCAGTTACTCTCTCATCTAAATATGAATATTTTTTATTAACAATGTTTTACCTAATGCAGTCATAATGAATGATAATAATCACCGAATCCTTCCTACATGCTAGACACTGGGCTCTGCACTGTACTTGCATTATCCCAATTCAAATTCATTACAACTGTCTGATGGAAGCATTGTTATTATTACAGAAACATTCTCATTTATTGCATCAAGTATCCTCTAGAGGTCAGCAGTCACTTGCTCTGTCTCTAAGTAATTGTTAGTAGCACGACCTTGAACATGTGACAAAAAAAGTCAATGTTATATGAGCTCTCTAGAACTCAATTAGATATGCCTTGAACATCGTCCAAGAGTTGTGCAGTCCTTCGTGTTAGAAAATGCATGACAAGCAGGCTGGGTTTATCAAAGCTCTTTACCATTAGACAGAAAAAGCATACAAAAATCTTAAAGCTAAAAAAAAGGCAAAATCCAACCCAGTGATCACAGGAGCTAGATTAAGAAGCAGATGGGGGATTTGGATGAGCTGGGTTATAAGAATTCTTCCCTGCCCCAATTCACACCCTTATCCAGCCAATGTTTGAGGACACTGATATAGTGACCTTAAGAGATCTAAGCATGTCACATTGTAATCACTGACAAGGACTCATTCACAGTCTGAGTCAGAATGTCTGGTAATTATATATCCTTAACTGGCTGAGAGAGTACTATATAAATCATTTCCTTGGTAGGTAAACCTACAAAAATTTAGAATTAAAAACAACAATGTTTCAATGACAAAACAAACACAATATTTTTATGTAAAGGAGTCTTGCATATTTTGTCCTTTATGTGTTTTTAATGTTTAAGAGACTGGCTAAGTAGAAACACATCAGCTTTTTAATTCTAATTTAAAATACATAACTGAGTCATTGGTTTAGACTTGGGATTTTAAGTTTCAAACATGCTGAGTTTATGTACTATATTAAATATTTAGTAGACCTTAAATTTAACTATATCCATCATTTTAATTTTAATCTATTTCATAAGATGTACTTATTTGGGGAGTTGTGTTGGACAACTTATGTGCTTAAAAAAGATAAGGAGGTAACTGTAAAAGTGTAGTTTAAAAAGTATTGGGACTGAAAGAGGAATAAAGATGTCTATGGTAAATACTGATATCACCCAAAGCATGGAAGAGGAGTATTGCGGGAAAAGAATAGGGAGGTCTTCTCAGCAGTAAACTAACATGCTCTACCCTCAAGAATAAATGTCTTTCTAATTCTAACTCAGGTGACTGTGGGGTTCCTGCCTGACTGAACACCCTATAGGGAAGTCTGTCTGTCATAGAGTCCTATGCACCTCCATGGACACACAGCCCACCCTTCCATTCAGACATGAAGGACATACTGGAGAAACAAAACCAAAAAATTTCAGAGGACTCCAGGTCACCTGCCTACATGAAGCAATGTAGGCAACCACTTATACATATGAATGAATAAGGACAACTAAACATTTGAAAAATAGAAAGAACAGTGTAAAAGAGATGATCCAAAATAAGTAAATGGAAAGACTGATCCTTGAGAAAACAGAAATAAAACAAGGAACATAAGAAAATTTAAAGAAACAAAAATCCAAACTCATCATCTTCAGAGAGTCGAGATTATTGCATTTATAAAACAAGAATAAGAAGCAATGAAAAAGTACCAATGAGGTCGTGAATGTCTCAGAAATTAAAATATACTTACCAGCATCAAAAATGCAATGGCTGGGGAAGCCGGGATGGCTCAGTGGGTTAAGTGCTCACTTTGTAGCCCTGGGGACCGGGGATTGAATTCCGGCCGCAGCCCATGCGAACCCATATGCTGAACTAGGGTGTGCTCCCCATGTGGGAGGCCCCCACCCTGTTCCCACCCTGTGTGGTCCTTGCCCACCCATGTGGAATGAAACTATGTCAAAAACTGATGATGTACAACTACGGAGACTGCTCTGGGCCCTCCCTGTTCTCTTACTGTCTGTCTCTGTCTCTCTCTCTGTCAAAAACAATGAAATAAATCTTTTTAAAAAATTCAATGGCCTAAGATAGTTAATAAAAGGGATGTATCTGAAGATCAAAATGGAAGTATGTAAAATCAAAGGGGAAAAATGATGTAAGATCTGAGAGAGGTTAAAAATATTGATAACCCTTAGTGTTTCAACATTTAGGAGGAGGGACCAACAAACACCCCAGAATTTACTTAGAAAAATTGTGTAGTTATTCTTACACATTTAAGCTTCGGTCACAATCAAAGCACTTTATGTTTGATGCACTACATCTATCGAGACACTTTTTCCACTGCTCAAAACTGGCAAATTTAATGTTAAATATTGAGATTACTTGTCTATGCTGTCGAATCAATAATTCCTTTACTATATGCATGTTTGAAAACACATCCCTGCCTCCCTCTCAGTGAACTAAGTATCAATACTTACATTCTGCAACAAATAGAAATGCATAGATCAAATAAAATCAATGTCTTAAGGATCTGCTGTGTCCAGGGCCCTGGGATGGACAGGATGGATGATGACAGTTTCAAGGGCCTCCTACCGAGAAGGTCTTATCTTCCCATCTCTGGGGACACCTATTTCCTAGTCAAGTTCTATTTTCAGTATAAAAATTTTGGCAGCCTGGTATTCATGTAATTGCTGGAGATGTTTTGACTTTGACTTTGTTCCTGAAAAATCCTGTTTTTCCCCCTTTTTCAAAATCCAAGAGTAATTCCTACATCTCCCATCTACTCACATAAAGTATAAGATAACAGATTTAGTCCCAAAAGTATCATCCAATATTTTAAAATTCTGGGACCACATCAGACGACAGATTCACTTTTGTCAGCACTGAAAAAATGTGAGTATTAGTAGGAATAGTGGGACCGATGAGGGGGAAAATACAATCCTATCACTTATAGAGCAAAATAAATCAATAAATAAAATAAAGGCAATTTTATAATGCTTAGTAATCAAAATGAGAGAGTATATGTTGATATTCAAATATTACTGTTAAAAAATTAAATGGAAAGTGCTTCATTTTCTGGCTGATATCAGCAAATACACATCATTTCTTGATGATATTTTAAACAAAAGGGACAACTTGTTCACCCAAAAATGTTGTCATACCCTTGACTCATTTTGCCAAGAGCTAAAGGTATCAAGCATACCTTATGCCTTCCGTAACTTTGCTGGCTATGATAGTTGGCACTTTTAGGGTTGTTCTTGGCAGGCTGACGCCTATCCAACTTACTTGTCATGATGCCCCTAACAGCCAGATTGCATGAACTGCTGAAAAGTGACCTTGTGGGGAAGCTGATGGGTAACCCAAGAAATCACTATAATGCTTTCAGAGAGTTTCGATTTTACAACACATTTGCCAGTTTATAACGATCTTTTAAGAAACATGAAAACATAAAATTTTGATGTATGTTATCTATACTGAAACCAACCACAATTTTGGTGTATATGACAGAAACAGTGAAATACGCACACGCTTGTGACCGAAGTTTGCTTTGTCTCCTGCAGGATAGCCATTGTTTGAATGAATGAATTCTATCTT
Source organism: Craseonycteris thonglongyai (assembly GCA_004027555.1). Taxonomy (NCBI): domain Eukaryota; kingdom Metazoa; phylum Chordata; class Mammalia; order Chiroptera; family Craseonycteridae; genus Craseonycteris; species Craseonycteris thonglongyai. The sequence goes on from PVKE010008025.1 coordinate 22,448, forward strand.
TTATCACTATTGATTCGGAAATGTTTACCTTTTATTTTTATCAGGGGACAAGCTGCTTCCTGCCACTTCCAAAACATTTCCCATTCATTTCAGTCAGAGATCTCACACTGCTTTGTAAAAATCCATGACATCAAATTGCATGACCTTCTTCCCACCTCTAGTGCTGTCTTTTAGTTCATGTGACAAGTATTTACGGACCATACCTACAATGAGCCATCACTATGCTGGGAAATAGGTATACAGTGAAGAAAAATACATAAAATACAGTCTTTCTTTTCAAATTCATAGAAAAGAGGAGTATCAAAAATAATTGGCTTACAAGTATAAATTACAAGTGCCTTAAATTAAAAGTATAATGTCTACTTATCAACTATTGAGATATTGCTCTGTGTTCTTAAAACACTGTTTAGTCTGGCCTGGTTTTCCTTTCTACTGCCATCATCCAAGTCGCATGCAAAATTCTGTCCCAACCCTTAGGTCCCTGGCTCTTCTCTACAATAGAAATGTTCACTTCCTCACCAGGAACCCACGAAACAAAACTCTTATCTCTTCTTGCCTTTACCCCAAAATGTTTTAACTAAGGGACCTCAAAGCCTGAAACTTTCTTTGATCATATCCATTTTTTTCTGCTTACCTTCTCTGTTCCTTCTCTTACAATAAACCTATACTTACCCTTGTCCATGACCTTGAGTCAACATTCTGACATATTTACTCTGCTGACCTCCTCCTGGAATATACTGTTTCTCTCCTTGACCCACTCCCCAAAGTCCAACATTTCATCTGTTCAAACTTCAGCAACCCAGGACCCCTTTCTCTTCAACTAGCTTCAGTTGCTACCCATTAACTCTGAAGATAACGTCAGTCAATTTCTCCAGGGTTATTGCAAATTGCTGGAGAATTTCAAAATAGATCCCTTTATCCAATCTCACCATGACTCTCAATAATGCTTACAATTATTTTATTATAGATATTTCTTCCCTAATCTTTCTCCTATCTCACTCTGCCCTCTTCATATTCCAAGGACCTCACCTCTACTCCCAACAAGACATGTCAACCAAGATGGAATTTACTCAAAATTCGTATCATTAACCACACATAAACACTTTACATATTCATCTAGGTGTTCTACTTCCCTTTAAATCCATAATTCTTCCAAAGATTGGTCTAGACTTTTGTATTTGGTCCCATCTTCTCCCACTTGCTCCAGAAGTTTCTCTGTCTACCTATGCCCACATCTTCCCTCAAGTGACTGTGCTCTACTTCCTCCTTTCTGGAAAACAAAGGCTGCATTTTGTTTGTTTCCACTTTCATCACCCACACACTCCTTATCACTCATTGCTTGTGTGTTCGACTGTCACCACCCCTTTAAAATCCCTTTTCTAGGACCACAAATGCTCATTCACTAAAGTCACTTTTGACCCAGTGGCTACTATTCCTCTTCCTCCCCAAATCCTCTCCACCCTTAGGGACTGGGTGTCAAGCAGGATCCTGTCTCTTGGGGCTCCCTGAAGGCTCCCAGCTTTTATTTCCAGCCTCTTCACACATGAGGATTCCTTTGGATTTCTTCATCAACTCTCTTCTCTTCTCATACTCTGGCTTCCAGGCACGTTTTGTTTAACCTTCAAAATGTTGAGGTTGGGGGATGCTGGCATCACTCCACAGGTTGAGCGCTTGCCTTGCGATCATGAGGTCTGGGGGTCAAATGCTGGCCCTGCCTGTGCAAACTACTGTGCTGAACTACTGTGCAACTGACCACCATCAGGGTGGGGGAGAAGGTTCTCGCATCTCATGCGGGAGACCCCAGTCAGTTCCTGCCCTGCCTGTCCCCACATTCACCTATGTGGAATGGAACTGTGTCACAACTACCAACGTACAACTATGAAAACTGCTCTGGGCCTTCCTCTCTTCTCTCACTTTTCTCTCAAGAACAATGAAATAAATCTTTTTAAAAAATGTCGCAGTTGTTAGTTTTTATAGAAGCCAACATTTACAAATGAGATTAAAACCCCAACTTCCAGTTTGCTCGAAAAGCCATAATTCATACTAACTATAAAATAAGAACAAAAAAGAGAAGAATGTCAAATAGATACACATGACTGAAAGCAAAGTAGTAATGAAAGACTGGGTTTCTCCATCACTTAGGAACCAAATGATACGTGCTCTGCAGGTTTTGAAGATTCATGCTGGTTACCACAGACATTACTAACCTAATTCTATCATTCTTGTCAGATTTACCCACATCTTTACTTCAATGGTCTCAGTTATTTGTTTTATTTTATATTATTCCCCAATCTTATTTCAAAAAAGATTTGATTTAGAGTCCTTTCATTTACTTTTCCTCTGAATATTGAACTTATCTAACAAAATCTGAACTATTAAACAAGTGAGATCATAAAAAGATAATGTGGGAAGGCCGGGATGGCTCAGTGGGTTAAGTGCTCACTTGGCAGCCCCGCGGACCGAGGATCAAATCCTGGCCCTGGCCCGTGCGGACCCATATGCTTAACTGGGGAGTTCCCCCAGATCGGCTCTCACCAGGGTGAGACCCTGGGCCAGTTCCTGCCCTGTGCAGCCCCACTCTCACCTGTGGAATGAAACTATGTGGAAAAACGAATGATGTGCAACTATGGAGACCGCTCTGGGCCCTCCCCCTTCTCTCTGTCTCTGTATCTCTCTCTCTCTCTCTCTCTGTCAAAAACAATAAAAATAAATCTTAAAAAAAAATAAGATAATATAAGGTTTGAATTCCAATTTTGTTTTATTCACATAGTAGAAATTCCCCATAAAGTAGATGGTGCTTATTTTAACTGAAAAGCTTTCTTTATTCTTAATTTTAGAGGTGATAAAGTTTTTATGGAGAAGAACATCAGAAAAGAAAGTACATAAGAAAAGGTAGATGAATCTACATAAGAAAAGTCATTTTAATTCAGTCTTCTTTTTACTCCCATGCATAAGATACAAAAATATATAGTTGGCAATAATTAATCCTACATCTCTATTTCCCTATGTTGACACTTCAATTTCCATGACATTTTATTCCAAAAATTATCTATCTATCTATCTTATCTATCTATCTATCTATCTATTTATCTATCCATCTATCTATCTATCATCTAATCTTTCTGCAGATAAAGTAAAAATGGAGAGTGAAAAGTTCACGATGGTCTATAAGGAAAAGAACTACTCTATTTTCATTTTAAAAGAGGAGAGATCTCGCCTTCATATTTATTCAACTGCACTGAAATGTTACCTAATATACCATATTTTTTAAACTCCTAATAGCACTGAGCTAAGACCTTGAAAGATTTACTTATGTTTTGGAAAGAAAAATCCATACAGAACACTGGGAGAATGACTTCTGTGCCCAGGGGCAGCATAAATCAAGGTTTTGTTAGCCACATTTGATTTCTTGCTTTGGTGTTTGGCTAGCCCACTAAGCCTGGTTGCCAGGCAACCATGGCAGCTTGGCTGAATATAGATATTAACAGGTTTAGTTTACATTAGAAAAAAAAAATGAGTGAAATGAACACAGACTTATCCCTCACCTGGAAATTTGAGGGAAACATTCAATCTCTTCAACTAACTCAATATTTGAAACAAATGTATTTAATATCTTTTGTTACACTCCATTGTCTTAGATAGTAAGGGTAGCTCACTTCCTCATTGGAGGTGTGATAATTCTCCAGTGACTCCTTGTCTACTGCCCACAATGATGTTGCAATTTTGTGTTTAAAGATATGAGTGGTTTTCCTAGAAATTGAATGAATTTAAATCATATTTTAATGAAATAAGAACACTTTGGTAATGTTTTATAATGTTAAGACTCTCACACAGAGAACAAGGGCTGAGCTGGATATATACCCACAAGTGTAGGCTGCCTAGGCAAGTAGTATTCTGACATCTCTACAGTATTTCTACAAGATTACTGGGAAAGTGGCAGAAAATGAAGACACTCATGTGGGCTGTCACAGCTTCTCAGACTTCAGTACTGGTTCTTAGGAAGAGAAGCGAGTATGTCATCTGAGACACGGGGCATTGAGATGTGTAGTCTTTTTTCTTTTTCTTTTTTCCTTCCTGTTTCAAACATTTCTCACCTCCTTGCTTTTCTGCCTGGACTCCTGCACAGACTTTAGGGACCAACAAAAACACACTCTCTTTTCCTTTATCCAGAGGCAACACTAGTGGCCCAAAGGTGATAACTCGACTTCACTGTGAGTTCTTCCATGAGACTATGATGACCTCAGAGAGACCCCCATGCAGTTTATGAGCTTAAAGGACACCTATTTACAGGTAGGAGGTTCTAAGAGAGCTTTATGAAGAGAGCAGGCCATATCTGTTTAGCCCAGCCTGCACAGGGCTGCAGTTTGCCTGCGAGGCTGGAAACATCTACCCCACACCTGTCATTCACATTTAAAAATGTGTGCTATCATTGCTGCTGCTACTGCTGCTGAGATCTGCAAGCAGCTCAGATCACTGCAGTGACAAAAGCCATGCCAAACTACTGCTCTAGAGGTGCCCGAGATCACAGTGACAGAATCGCAGAAACTTCAACCATTTTTTTCTGGGAGGAACGATTCCATTTTGATTCCTCTTGTGTCAAGCTGGGATGGCCGATACTGAGAAATCTATGACAACACTATATCTTTCTTCTGCTTTGATAGGTAGGCAGCATATCTGCTCCCAGACTTTCTTAAGGCTATGCTAATTTAAATAGACTGCAGAAGGGCTTATTTTCTTCAGCCCCAGGAAATGTGAGATGTCCATATCCGTCCTAGGCAGGAGGAGGAGGCTAGGTGAACTTACTTTGCAAGAACTGGTTTAACCAGGTGGAAGTTATGAAAGAACCTTGTCATCATCCACCTTCAGATGTTTTCCTTAACATCACCAGAGAGCTAAGTCAGCTCATCTCACGCTCCTGGTTTGACTTTGGAAGTTAATAATGATCATAAATGTAAGAGCCAGGGATGAGCAAATTGTACCCGGATAAAAATACTAAAGAGGAACATTGATATGTTTGCATTCCCACATATGTGAGTCTTCTTTTTGAAGGGAGTGGGGCTCCCTTTGTATTTTGATAGTTTCCATCTCCCCTTAATTTTTTGGTAGGATGCAAGTAAAAATAACGCTCTTTCCTCACTTATTGCCGCATTTCCTTGGATTGGCAGTGGCCTTTAAGAAAAACCCCATCTTTCTTTTCATTCCAGAGTATTCTGAATATCCTGTTAACTTTTTCCCAGAAGTCACTGTATCGTTGATAACAAAAACCAACAGATCTTGATTGCATTTTAAACAGGTTAATCACCAAACACTTAGAATTTTGAAATTTATTGTAGTATGTTCTGTCAGTCTTAATGACATAAATGCAAACTTACTTTACACAAGGTCTACACCTCTATATTCATATGTGGTAAGGGGAATTCTAATGATCTCTTGCATTTTACATGACCTTACTTACCAATAAGAGCTAGTTTTGAACTTGACTTAGAAATAGCACCAATTAAATTTCAGTGGTGCAGGAGTCAACTTCGTAGTCAAGCAGAGGGAGCAGAGACACAGAGGTGCAAATGCAGCACATGTCTTCAAAAAGGCAGAGGTTCTCTCTGTGGAAGTGTGATCAGGGCCAGAAACTTCAGAGTGCGACTAGATGCAGACACACTTTTCAAAGTCAGGCAAAGAATCTAGACTGGCACCAGGGGTAATTTTAAGTAGCATGGCCACGTAAAATCCTTGCCTTACTGTTCGCTCTCACGACATCTCTTGTCTACAATATATATATTCCTTGCATTTTTATGATTAACCCTCAGGACCACCATGTTGAGGTGGGTAGAGACAGGTCTCAAAGATATTCTGGACTACCACAAGGGAGCAAATATTGCAAAAATGTGAGTCACATGGGGATGCTGGGATAATATAGCAGCTGAGCACTTAACTCACAATCGTGAGGTCTGGGGTTCAATTCCCAGCCCCAGCCCTTGCAAACCCATATGCTGAGCTGCAGCGCAACTGGTAGCCACCAGGATGGCTTGATGGTAAAGATTCTTGCCTCCAGGAGGCCCCTGGTTTGGTTCCCACCCACACAAGCCCACATTCACCTGTGTGGAATAAAAGAATATCACAAGTAACGATATATTATACAACTATGGAGACTACTTTGGCCCTCTCCCATACCCCTCTTTCACCTTCTCTCAAACAATAAAATAAAATCTTAAAAAAAGAATCTTTGCTAAAAAAAAAAAAAGTGAATCACATGAATTTTTTGGCTTCCCAGTGCATATAAAGTCAAGCTTACACCCTAGTGTAGTCTATGAAGTGTTCAATAACATTCTAAGAAAACAACGTTCACACCTTAATTGAAAATACCTTATTGCTAAACAAATGGTCACCATCATCTAAGCCTGTTGGGAAAATGGCATCAATAGACATGCTTGACCCAGGGTTGCCACAAACCTTTAACTTGTATAAAAAGGCACTATTGTAAAGTGCAATACAATGAGGTGTGCCTGTATAATGACCCACGTTTTGCGTGCACACACACATACACACACACACACACAGAAGTGCTCCTCAAAAGGATTAATTAACTTGCTCAAAGTCACAAAGCTGATGCGTGTCCACATGTCTCTCCATCATTGAATTTCGGAGGACTATCAGGAAAACCTTTTCTGCAGAGAGCTCAGATCTTCCCATTCTGCCTTCAGCCCACTCCTCTCCACTCTAATCAGCCATTCATACTCTTTTATAACAGTAAAAGTGATCATGCACTTTATTCCTGACCCGGAGCCCCTTTGAGAATGAAAGAGGATACTACACCTAATTAGTGGGCAACGAGCAAGAATGGGCTTCTGGTCACCCTAGTTTGAATGAATTCCTGAAGCAGGGCAGACATGTATTTAGTAACTTATTGTCATTTGAAATCACTCCTAGTAGAATCTCTCCAACCTTCCCTCCAAAAACAGCACCCCTGAACTTGTCTCCTTGTAATTGCTCCAGGGGATCCCCATGCCCAGCAGCCCACACAGCAGTTTTCTCAGGATGAAAGGATCACCCCATCCAGATTACTTCCGCCTGGCCTATGTACAAGGGACAGCTGCCGCCCCTGCCTTCTCACCAAGTCATGGAATCACAGGGGTGTGGCCTGTTTTCCCTGAAAGGTTTGCTGGCCATTGACCCAGGCAGCTAATGTCCACTAGGGCTGTCACTCACAGGCAGCCTGCGTTAAGGTGGGCCAATGAGAACTGAATCCCCAAACTGGGCATGGACTCAGAGCCCCGTGAAAGACTATGATGTGCTAACCCAATGCAAATTGTATCACCTCTTGATTTCCAGAGACAAGTCACAACTGGCTCTTCTACTCCTGGGCCCTAAAGGCCTCAATGTGGCATCCAAGATGAGCCATGGCAAATCAACACCTTCTGCCAGAATGTCACACTTCTTGTTTAGTCTGGATATAGTGTTCTAAAGTTTAGAGTTTTAAGGGTATCTTTCATGCACCTTCTTGAGTGTTTTCTCTCTTTCTCTCTCTCTCTCAGGATATATATATATATATATATACATATATATATATATATATGAAGTAAAACCTGTCTCCATGTGAGTTTCTGAAAGAATCTTAGCAGCTGTGAGCATAATAAACTATTTATCTGAATCACCAAGCGCATTCTGATTTCCTGTCAATTGTGAATGCAGTTGAAAAAACAAGAACTGCACAGGTGTTTAAAGTAAGTTCAGTAAAGCTTCTAATAATGGATCCCCACAAGAAAAATGAGGAGAGGAAATATAATAACTCCAGGGAAATATTGCTGACGGCGATGGTGTATGTTCAGAGCATACAAAGGGACCTATGAAGGTGGATATTTTTAGAAACTTATTGTCTGAAAGACCAGTATCTAGAAGGAAAGAGCATCAAAACCAACAAGAGGCAAATCTCTTACAAAGTCAGAACTGAAAGCCATTCATCTTTAAATTCATCAAGACAGACACATCTGTATAAATGATCAGAGAGGTCAACAAGAAAAACAGTAAGAACAGCAACTCATGACAATTTGAGAGTGACATCTCGAAGATGAAACATATATGGAGTTATGTGACCAGGAAGGAATTCCTTTGCCAATGTCACCTTTTCCATTCATAAACATGTCAGTGTCACATCCCATATGGAGTGTGTTTAATTTTCATGTTCGTCTTTTAGTCAATTTCTACTAAGATCTATTTTATAATATGACAACATGCACATACTTAATGCATCTGATAGGAGCATCTCTATCAAGAAATATAAAGCACCCCAAAGTTCCGAGTTTACATGTAATCTTTAACACTCTGTGTTATGAAAATGTATGTATGCATTTATGTTCTTTATAGCTTCTCTGTATTTTCGTAAATAAATGTTATTAATTTCTTATAGTCCTCAATTAAAAAAACTGAAAAACAGCTAATGAAACATAATATATGCAAACAATAGTTAATATATTTAGGCCCAGACAGTTGAAATACCAGAAAGTTCAGTATGATTGATTTAAGATGAGAATTAAGAAAACAAACAAACAAAAAAAAAAAACCAGCAAGGTAATTTGCACAGTGACAGGATCTTACATAGAATCTGTTATTTTTATATTTCCAGGGCAAATTGACTTTTTTTTTTTAATTTATTTGATTGTTGTTGACAGAGAAAGACAGAGAGACAAAGAGAAGAGGGCCCAGAGCAGTCTCCATAGTTGTACATCATCATTTTTTGACCTGGTTTGGTTCCACACAGGTGGGCGGGGGCCAGGCAGGGCAGGAACTGGGCTGGGGGCCTCTCGCATGGGAGACATGACCCTTTGAGCCAGGAACTGAACCAGGGGGTGAGAGCCAAACTGGGGGCCTCCTGCATGGGAAGCACACCCCAGTGCAGCATATGGGTCCACTCAGGCTGGGGCTGGGATTTGATCCTCGGACCCTGGGGTTACAAAGTGAGCGCTTAACCCACTGAGCCATCCTGGCTTCCCCAGACTTTTGAGTCTGACATAAAGTCAGATCTGCACACCTCAGGAGTCCATACAGCTTTCATGAACACATGTCCACAGGATCATGTCTCAATAAACGAACTTCGGGAAGAGCTTTTCATAGTCAAAGACTACTACACGGAGATCCCTCAATAAAATTTCATATTGTGTGGTAAACCTACTCTAACAAAAAGTTAAAATTTCTGTATGACAAGCTGTGTTCCATAAATCTGGAGCCTTATTAGGCTGACCAGATGTACTGTGTTAAATGGGAGAGAAAACAACAGTACTGTTCCATTTTAAAGGGTACGTACGGTCAGCCTCCTGACACCTTGAATTTAGCTCAGTGAGACTAGGCTGACTGTACATACCCTTTGAAACGGGACAGTACTGTTGTTTTCTGTCTCATTTAAAATGGTACGTTTGGGCAGCCTACCTTACTCCCAAATCCTCTTTCTCAATACTATCTTTAACATTATCTTAAAATTTATTCTAATTTCTACGACTCCCAAAGCAACATAATTCTCCTTTTAAAACTGTTGCACAACATTCAAAAATCAACAAACTAACTGACTGCTAAGGGCCATTTGTAAAGCATGAATGTATCAGTTCTTCCCTCCTCCTTCCGGCTGTCTGTAACCTTATTTGGCAAGTGCCAGTGTGTGCTGTCCTCTGACACCTCTATACACCCCTGTTCTCTGGAGATTGGAATACAGGGACATACGGTGCCTGGAATCCCCAATGAAACAATGACCACAGATAGGCAAGTATGTAGACGAGACATAGTACATTCCAAGCATGTCACTACAGTCTAGTCACCCTGGCCACTTTGCCATTCTTCACACACTCCAAGCACACTCCCACCTCAGGACCTGGGGCCTGACCATTCCCTGTGCTGGGAATGTGTGGCTGGTATGTTTCTCCATGGCTGACTCTGGTACGTTCTCCAAGTTGTTACTCAAATAGCTTGACCAACCAGTTTGCAACACCCTCTCTCCATTCCTGGCATGTCCTACGCTGTGCCCTGCTTTAGCTGACTCACCATCTTGAATGGTACTTCTTTGCTTTTCGTCTCTCTCCCTCCACTAGAATGGGGGTTCCTTGAGGATGGGGGTTTTGGAGCATCTCATTCCCTGGTATTGCTAAGAATACCAGAGAAGAGGCACTCAATAAACACTGGTTGAATGACTGTCGAACCCTAATAACAGGATGATTTGACTCCTCCTCACATCTCAGAGGAGTAGGTAATTACTCCCCTCTTGTTCACTTCACAGCCACAGAAACTCCCAGGCAGGGTGCCCAAATACTGAGCTGCCACGGGTCTGCCACAGGGGCACCAGCAGAAGGAAGGAGGTGGGTCACTCTAAGCTCGTGATGTTCAGCAATGTGTTTGAGTTCATCATACGGGCTAAAGTATGTCTAAGGAATACTCTAGAAACCAGGGGCAGACAGATATAAGACCTCCTCTCTCCGCTTCCAGATTCACTGTGTGGTTTGGGGTGAGAGGAATCATTTTATTGTCCTCTTGCACTCAAGTCTAAGTGAATGTTCAAAGGGAAATCAGAATACCAGATACATTTCACTCTGTGTAGACAAAAGACTCAGAAAGATGTCATTAGAGGCCCAAAATAACCACAACTGATTAAAATCAAAGAGATGGTTAGCATTTGAAAGTGCTTCTCTTTACCCTCTATTAAAGTTAAGGCATTTTATAATAGTAATGACCATTCATTATTGGTTCATTACTGTCAGCACACACCAACCAAAGTACTATATTCCCAGTAGTGAAAGGGTGATTAAACTCATAAACTCTGCTTTTGACAATCTCTGGTACCAAGATATTTGTAATAAAATGGAACATAAGGGAAACATTTTAACCTAAGAAAATACAAGTATTCTGACTCTAGTAAAATAATTTGTTCTAAGTTTTTAGCCAACAACTTGACCTTTTCCAAAAATATTAGCATCATGAAGTCTGAAGAAAACCAAATCCGATGATGGTCTAAGCTCGTAAAGAATTGGTTCAAGTTTTGCCCTCATGGCAAAAACACTCCATTAGGCAGGCACTGCCTAATCCATTAGGATTAATCATTAGGATTAATCCATTAGGGGGATTAATCAGAGAAAGGAGGGGAGATACTTTTGAACCCACTCCTTTCTCCAGTGTTTACAGAGTGGAAAAAAGTGGCAGACACCAATTTGAGCATCAGTATTAGCTGCTAGAGCCGTCAGCAGAGAGAGAGAGGAGATTCACTGCCTATGCCAAGGGTCTCTGAATCATATCTTTTGGCTCTACTAGGGGATGACAGGTCAACAATAGCGATAATATTGAGCTTAAAAATGTTAATTTTTAAAAATTGAATAACTTGAAAAAATGTCCATTTTTGGAAATAATGCTGAGCTGTGTTTTAAACTAAGATACCTCTCTTTTAATTAAGGAGTATAAAGAATAACTGTCCATAACAAGAAGTAAATCACATGCACCACCTTCAGATAAATATGGTGTCAGTCCTATAAAATAATAACCTAATTAGAGAATTTCAAATTAAGGTAGGAAAAATTATTTCTTGACCCAAAATATGGAATCATTTCTTTTTTCTTGAATTACCTTCAGAAACCATAATTGTAATATAAAAATAAATTCTGTAGGGGAAGCCGGGATGGCTCAGTGGGTTAAGCGCTCACTTTGCAGCGCTGGGGACCGAGGATTGAATCCTGGCCCCGGCCCGTGCGAAACCATATGCTGAACTGTGGCGTTCCCCCAGTTCAGTTCTCTCTCTGTCTCTGTCTCTCTCTCTCTCTCTCTCTCTCTCTCTCTCTGTCAAAAAATAAATAAAAACTTAAAAAAAATCAAATTAAAAATAATTTCTGTAAACTGAGTACAGTTGGGTTATATATGTGAGTATTGACTACAACAGTGGTGTTAGAGACTCAGCTTTAGATGAAGAGTATAAGGGCACCCATCTGTCCATTAATTTTAGTGTATTAAGCTAACTAAGCTTGATAGCAGAGAACTAAAACTACCCGTGTTTCTTTAAGAGTTTGTAGATTGTTCTCATTATTCAGACTCAATTTAATACATTTTCTATTTTGGGTAGGAAACTAACTTGAGACAACATTTAAGAGTCAATTTTGATTAGGATTAGAGTCACTGTTATTCCTGGAATGTTGAACTGCACAATACATGGGCATTACTGATTGACAGAATTTAAGTAGATATGTAAAACTATCTTGTTTCTAAGCAAAAAGAAATGTATCGATAATATCTTCAAATAATAAAAACTACGCACATCCTAACCCTAAAATTTGACTTAATACACCTAAAAGAAATCTATACTACCTTTATTAAACACAAACTGACCTAAAAGCATCTGACAATCATAACCTTGATTTTGCATTAATATATTTTAAATTCTGTATATAGATGTGACTATGAAGCAACTTCAAAAATGGCAAAACAAACATAGGTTTTATTTACCCTATAGCTCATATTTTAGCAAGCCTACCACCATGATTTTGCCAAAGAATGTCTATCATATAAAAAATATATATATTTTTTCTATATGCTGTCCAAGGCAACACTTTCTGACATTCTCCCAAATAATTCTACTAACAAGACACCAATGACTGACTTTAAATGCCAAAATTAGATCAAAATTCTTACTGCCCATAAAAAAAAAAAAAGAAAAGAAAAGAAACCACTTGATGTCTTTAAGTTCTCAACTTACATGTTTCCACTTTAAAAATATTTTTCAGGAATATGAAATCATCGTCTACTTACCCAGGAGACATTTTTACCCTTAGGTGTTTTTAGCATGGCAACATGCAGTACTGAGGTGGCCAACAACAGTTTCACCAACATGGAAAATCCAATGGTATATGCTCCAAATGTCTTTGTTACCCAAATGCAAAAAGTTCCCTGGTTTGCCAGACACGGATATCATAAGTAACAATGAAGATAACCCTCAGGTAACCCATTTTTCTTCTCAGTACTAAGCACGTGAACACACACATAACAGATGGCTACTATAATCACTCAGTATATGGAAACAGAAGCTGCAACATGTGTATCTTCTATATATCTGCAAGATCCGGAGTGGAATATTTCCTTAAAAAACAGAACTTGAATCAATGTGCAAATGTCCAAAAATCACAGTGGAATTTCTCTCACAGCTGCTAATCTGTTATTCCCCAATTACTCTCCCAGCTTTAACAAAAAGCTCAGTAGCGATAGCTTGTAATTACTTCGTAAGGGAAGGAGCACTTAGGAGCTGGTAGGTTAGTTGCTGGTGGCATCCATTTTAGGAGGCATCCGACTCCAGGGCTGCCCAGTGGAGAATGAGAAATGCAGAGCTCAGTTTCAATAAATAATACATAGTCTCAGGTTCAATGTGTACCTGGAAGTACCGTCTGCGCAGCCTCACGCCAGAGCTATTGCTCACTGCAGGTCTGGGGACTCACAGTGCACCTGTTGTTGCCGGAACTGCTCGGTGAAAGGCTGGTCTCCTAACAACCAGTCACATTTGTTTATAGGCTAGAAAAGTAGAAACCCCAGAGGGGAGCAAATTAGATGCCCCAGATGGAAGAACAAGGCTGAAAATCAGAGTTGGCTCTCCTCCCTTTGTTTCTGTGTCCTTGCATCCTGTTTCTTTTACCTCCTGTCAATCTAGATTAACTAAGCAGATCCAGGCTAAATTCTGCTACTATCAGTAGTGATTAGTGTGAGTTGATGAAATCGGATTATACAGGCGGACCTCTGCCTTCTCCCTCGGCAAGAAACGCCATGCCTGGTGTTTCGGAAAGCCTGGTGTCCTTTCAAGGGACTGAAGCTTTCTGGAAGGTTCTGCTGGAGGGAATATGCTAAGGAAAGAAAACCTGGCCCCCTGAAGTTGCTCATACACTAACAGAAGGGCAAGAAGGAACCACCTATTTCACTTTTTACTTATTAAAAAACTCCATTGTTTTTCTGATTGAAAGTTAAGTTACTGTAGAAGAAATGTATGGCACTTTTCCATTTCACAGTTTTTTTGTTTGTTTGTTTGTTTGTTTTTTCTACCTGGGTGCCCACTTTGACCAAGAGATTGAGGTCATGGGAGGGCTGAGAACTGGAAGTCACTTTTCTGGAACATCTGTTACACTTCTGGCAGCACATGAGGGAATTTACATATACTCAGTTCCAGCCATCCAGAAAGCGGGTATTAATATTAACACTTTGAAGAGGAGGAAATTAAGATTTAGAGATGTTCAATACCTCTCAACAACGATCTATTGGACAAAGCAATGTTTTTTAGACTCCTCTATCATTGAAATCAAATGCTTCCTGGATTTTTTTTTTCCTTTGGGTCTTTTCCAATCTAAAAGTGTGTGTGTGTGTGTGTGTGTGTGTGTGTGTGTGTGTGTGTGTGTGTAAGAACATATGTTTCCATTAAGTGTCTAAGAATTCTCTGGAATTATGGTTCCTGCTTACTTTTAAAATGATAATGTTGTAATGCTCCTCATAAGAAACTTTTTGGATTAAAGTTTTGTACACTGTAAAACATTAAAGTGGGGCTACATAGCTAAGCATATAAATACTAGGGCTGCAGGCAAATGGCCTAAATGAGTGATGATTCTGTGCTATATATTCAGCAGACACAGTCAATAAGAGCAGCTAACCTTTATTGAAATTCTCTATGTGGTATTTTACCTATTTTTATCTTACTCAAAACAACCGCAACATTATGATTCCAAATGGTTTTGGATGATTTTGGTAGAAGCAGTATTAATCAACATTGACTGTTCTAAAAATAGAAAACTATCAGTACAATTAAAATTATAGATATGAACTGAATTTTTAACCAATTCAAAATCAGCAGAAAAATTTAAGCAGACATGAAAGTAAAGATAAAAAGAATGTTTAAAATCAGAGATTTCCTTTCTGGTGATAGTGTGTGTGTGTGTGTGTGTGTGTGTGTGTGTGTGTGTACATCTCATCTGCCTCAAGATGCTATTAGCTTTGTAAGAACATGACTCACATCTACTCTATTTTTTCTCTTTGGAGAATACTATACTTACTCATGGTTGCTCAGTAACCCCTTGTTGACTAATGGGGTGCAGTTCCATTATGAATTTTAAAATGCTTTATTGAATACAACCTTCTGTTAAAATTTTCTGCAATATAATACTATTAAAAACAGATAAACAATTTGGAACCGTATGCTTTGACTAAAATAAGAACACTAGGATTACTTATTTAGATTTGTATTTTTATATTTTAACTTTTGTAAAAATCAACAAAGGATATCCAGCACAAGCTTAGTGTCCTTTGATGTTTAGGAAGTTGGATAAAAGTAAGACTAGACCATCTGATTCCAGGCATATTTAATTTCAGATCTTTCTAGAAATATTTAGTTTAAAACTAGAACTAAATTGTTGTTCCTTGGAATCATGATGGTCTAAAGTTGTTATGAACTGAATTATGTCCACCCCAGAAGATGGATTTACATCCTAATCCCTAGTACTTCGCAATATGACCTTATTTAGAATTAAGATATTTACAAAGACAATCAAGTTATGATACCCACTATCATCAATTCTATTCAATACAATATTGGAAAGTCCTAACCATAGTAATCAGACAAGACAAAGAAATAAAAAGCATACAAGATGGAAAGGAAAAAGTAAAACTCTAATTATTTGCATTTGATATTACACTATAGATAGATAACCCTAAAGACTCCAATATATATATATATATATTGTTTAGGAATATATATATATATATTGTTGCATCTAATATATAAAATATATATATATATATATATTAGAATAAATGACTTTAGTAAGGAGTTGCAGGATACTGAATCAACATGCAGAAATCTGTTATGCTTCTATACACAAAAACCAAATGATCAAAAGACTAAATTAAGAAAGCAGTCCCATTTACAAATGCATGAAAAATAGAAAATGCCTAGGAATATATTTAACCACAAAGGTGAAAGACCTATATTGTGAAAACCATAAGACATTGAAGAAAGAAATTGAACAAGATACAAATAAATGAAAGGCTATACAGTGCTCATGAATTAGAAGAATTAATATAGTTTAAATATCCTTATTACCTAAAGTAATATACAGATTCAATGCAACCCTTATTCAAATACCAATGGCATTTTTTTTCAGAATTAGAACAACTAATCCTAAAATGTACATGGAATCAGAAAAGACCATGAATAGTGAAGGACATCTTGAGAAAGAACAAAATGGGAAATATCACACTCCCTGATATAAAACTATACTATAAAGCTACAATAATCATAACAGTATGGTACTGACATAAAAACATGTATAAATCAATGGACTAGAATAGAGAGCCCAGAAAGAAATCCTTGCTTACATAGTCAGTAAATCTATGACAAAGGAGGCAAGGATACACAATAGGGTACAGAAAGTCTCTTCAATAAGTGGCGTTGGCAAAAGTGAGCAGATACATGCAAAAACTAAAATTGGACCACTTTCTTAGACCATGTACTAAAATAAACTCAAAATGGATTAAAGACTTAAATATTAGACCTGAAAAAATCAAAACAAAACACACAAACATAACAGTCCTAGAAGAAAACATAAACAGTACACTCTGACACTGCTCTTAGCAGTATCTTTTTGTATGTCTTCTTGGGCAAGGGAACCCCCCCCAAAAAAACCACAAAAAAACAAATAGGACTACAGTAAACTAAAATGTTTTTGAACAGAGAAGAAAACCATCAACAAAATGAAATAAAAACCCTATTGAATAAGAAAAGACATTTGCAATGATACGTCCAATAAAGGGTTCATATCTAAAATAAAGAACTCGTACAACTAAACACCAAAAAAATTAACAATCCAATTAAAAATGATCAGAGAATATAAATAGACTTTCCTCCCAAGAGGACATACAGATGACCAATAGACATAAGAAAAATGTTCAACATCGTTAATCATCAAGGAAATGCAAATTAAAACTATAATGAGATATCACCTCACCCCTGTCAGAATGGGTATCACCAATAAATAAACAAATAACAAGTGCTGGAGAAGATGTGGAGAAAAGGGTACCCTGTGCCCCACTATTGGTGCAATTACAAATTGGTGCAGCAACTAAGGAAAATAGTTTGGAGGTTCCTCAAAAAGTTAAAAGTAGATCTACTATACATAGGCTGACTGGAAGCACTGCTTTAAACAATATGGAAAACAACTGTACTGTCCCGTTTCAAATGGTACATATGGTCAGCCTGGTCTCACTGGGTTAAATTGAAGGTGTCAGTGGGCTGACCATACGTACCATTTGAAATGGGACAGTACCGTTGTTTTCTGTCCCATTTAAAATAGTTCATCTTGTCAGCTTAGCCATATGACCCAGCAGTCCCACTTCTGGGTATTTATCTGAAGAAATCTAAAGCACTAATTTGAAAAGATCTATGTACTCCTATGTTAATTATTGACAGCATTATTTATTATAAAATAGCCAAGATATATTAAAAAACAAACTATTTGTTCATCAATAGATGAATGGATAAAGAAGATGTGATATAGATAGATATACATGTATATATGTGTGTGTATCTGAGGGCTGTCTGGAAAAAGCCAGTCACTGTCAATATAATGAGAATGGTTACATGGCTGGATACTTTCCGGACAGCCCTTCTTGTATATAAACAATGAAATATTACTCATTCATTTAGAAAAATAATAAAATTCTGTCATTTGTGACAACATGGACGAACCTAGAGGATGTTATGCTAAGTGAAATAAGTCTGACAGAAAAACAAACACCACATAATTTCACTTATACATGAAATTTAAAAATTCAAAACAAATGAACAAACTAAACAAAACAAAAACAGACTCCTAAAAACTAAGAACTGGTGGTTTCTGGAGGGGATAGGGTGTAGGTATGGGTGAAATAGGTGAAGGAAAATATAGCCAAGAATAATGTGACAACTTTGCATGCTGACAGGTCATTACTAGACTTAGTGTGAGAATATCATGAGACATATAAATGTTGAAACACTATATTGGGCACCTAAAACTAATATGTTAGCCAACTATACTTTAAAAAAGAAATAAAGTTAATTAAATATTCAAAATAATTTTAACTAAAGGAAACCTAACTGACATGTTTTATCTTATAAATTTTATTTAAGAAAGATACTCTGAATGATGGCAAAAATAATATCTATAAAAATATTTGGGATAAAATACATATTCAATTAAATATTAGAAATGAAACATTCTCCACTTAGAATTGAGTTTGAGGGGAAGCTGGGATGGCTCAGTGGGTTAAGCGCTCACTTTGCAGCCCAGGGACGGAGGATTGAATCCCGGCCCCGGCCCGTGTGGACCCATATGCTGAACTGGGGTGTGCCCCCAGTTCAGTTCTCACCTGGGCAAGACCCTGGCCCAGTTCCTGCCCTGTGCAGCCCCGCCCACCTGTGGAATGAAACTATGTGGAAAAACCGATGATGTGCAACTATGGAGACTGTTCTGGGCCCTCCCCTTCTCTCTGTCTCTGTCTCTGTATCTCTCTCTTTCTCTGTCAAAAACAATAAAAATAAATCTTTAGAAAAAAAAAAGTTGACGTTTGTCAAAGGGGAAGGGGTAGAGGGATGGGAATTTAAAAATTGAGGTCATTGAGGTGGGCCTTAATCCAGTACAACAGATGTCCTTACAAAAGGGGGGAATTTGGCACAGACAGACATGAACAGTGGAAAAACAATGTGAAGATACACAGGGAGAAGTTGGCCATGTGGCTACAGTGATGTACCTATAAGCCAAAGGAATGCTAATAAACACCAGGTAGAGGAAGCAAGGAAAGATTATTCCTGGAAGCCATCAGAGAGCACGGCCCTGCTGATAGGCCAGTTTTGGACTTCCAGAACTATGAGACAGTATGTCTGTGTTGTTCTAAGCCACTCAGTTTTGGGTACTTACAGCAGCCCTAGCGAACTACAGAGATTTGTCACTTCAGTAATTCATTCTCTCTTTTTCTTTTCAAGGACTCCTTGGAATATTCAAAGCTTCTTTCATTGATCCCACTACAAAATGCTAACAATAAAAATGTCAATTTATTTTTAAATTTGAGTTTTAAAGTATACCTATATTATTTTATGTATCTGGCTTAAATTTTTTTAATGTTAAATTTATTGGGGTGGTATCGGTTAGTAAAAATTACATAGGTTCTTGGTGGACAATTCTATAGTACCTCATCTATATGTTGCATTGTGACTCACCACCCAGAGTCAGCTTAAATTTTAACTTAATTTGTAGGCTGTCCACACATTAAAATGAGAAAAGAATTATATCTCATTTTCAGTTATTTCTGACTAAAATTTAGCATTTCTTTCCATTATGGCTATTAATCAACCAAGAGCAGTACTGGCAGTAGCTGTGATGTCAGCAATAGCAACAGTTACAGCCAGAGAGCTGCTGAGACTGAGTCACCTGTAGATGTCTCTAGGTTGGACATACAAGATGGCTCACTCACAGGGCTGGTAGTCTGTCAGCTGGAGCTCGGTTGAGGCTGGTGACCACAGGAACGCATGTGACCTCTCTCCATGTGGTCAGACCTTCTCACAGCATGCCATTTGGGTTCCAACAGTGTCCCCAGAGCAAGCGTTCCAAGAAATCCACGATTCATCCTGAACCTGACATATCTCTCAACATTGCTTCTTATGTTATATTTGCTAAAAGTGAGTCACTTTTAACTGTCCAGACTCAGAGGGAGGAAAATAAACAAGGGTTTGACTACTGGGCTTGTGGCTCACAGGAGAGGAAAGGGGCATCTGTGGAGACCAGCTATAACACATCCTTAAAACTACTGTAGGGGACTCTAGGATAGTTAACAGGTTGAGCGCTTGCCTTGGAACTACAAAGTCCAGAGATCGAATCCTGACCCCGGCCCATGCAAACCCACATGCTGAACTGCAGCACAACTAATAACTGCCAGGATGGCAGTGAAAGTTCTCGCCTCCCGTGAGGGAGGCCCCCAGTTTGGTTTTACCCCGTGTAGGCACATCCACCTGTGTAGAATAAAATTATGTCAAAAAACTGACGTACAACTATGGAGACTGCTCTGGACTCTCTCTCTGTCTCTCTCTGTTATTTTTTCTCGAACAATAAAATAAACCTTGAAAAAAAACCACAAAAACCTACTGCATACATATCACAGATTACGTGAAAGACTAAGGGTAACCTGTATTTGATGAGTATGAGACTTCTGATCGCTAGTCATGCTTACCTATCTTTCCAATTTAGTTAGTTATTTAGCTAATTATTCCTCAAAGAGCCCCAAATGAATTCTTCTTACTGCATTTTGTATTCCTGCATTGAATAAGTAAAAATGGGGTCCAATGTGTGATTTAGTATGCCCTAGTTTCCCATTATCTAAAAATTCAACCACCCTCATTCAATTTCTTCAACAAGAGCAGTCTTTCTTAAAGACCTGAGATTCATGTTATACACACACACACACACACACACACAGTCCTCATAACCTCATTTCAAAGATCAAGCATACATAGCAGTTTCCCCAAAAATCATCTAACAATTTTCATCATCATAAAAATAAGACGTGCAAAGCTATGCATGTCTTATTAGAAGAGGTAGAAGAAATAAAACAGAAGTTGTCATCATGAACTCACAACCAGCAGGAACTCACATACCAATCCTTCTGGTCTAATTTCTAGGGAGAGAATCAGAGGATGTTTTATGTCTCTTGATGTGATTCAGCATTTTCCTTCAAATACACATTTTCAATAAAGGAATTGAATTTTATTGTGTCCAACCTGGTATAGCCCATTGATCAAGAATATTTAAGCAGATTAATCTCTTAATTGACCTTTTAGCATATTTAAAAAAATTAAAAACAGGTAAGTTAGGTGAACTAACAAGTTGGACTGTAAAGGAAAAAAAACCACTTAAGAATAAATCCTTGTCCAGTCAATATAGGTCTTTCTGGGTCTCGATTTCCCAACTGATTGAGATGTCTATGAAGTATCACCTCATTGAGTTAATGAGCCTTGCTAATCATCAGTAAGGCTCTTTCCATCTTCTTACAGGGGTCTCCAAATTACAGCTTCTCATCTGGCCCATGGAGACCTTTTTATCTGAATAAAATAATATTAAATAAATAATTAAAAACAACATCTATGTTTTGATTCTTTTTTATTTGGACCTTGAGTGTGTAGTCGGCCCTCAAACTGCTGTTTGGTAGTTAATGTGGCTGAAAAGTTTGGAGACCCCTGCACTAGAAAATGGAGACATGGAGATATTAAGCAACATCTGGCAGCACCCAGTTTTGACCTTCTACATTCTGATGGCAGCACCTACCTGCCTGCTGGGTCGGTCTTTCAGTTATCACCAGAACAGCCAGCCTGTGCTGTCACCCACCGAGGGCCCGGAACAGGTTTGGAACATCACACCTTCCCAAGCCACCTCTGATCAGCCACAGCTGCAATTTATTCTGTGTTCTACTTTAAATCCAAGCCATGCAACTTTCCATTCTCTGCCCTCGGGTCTTATGACTTGCAAACATGCACTCAGTCCAGCCAGGCCCTGAAACACGGGGGGCTCACTACCCCTAGAGTCACCTGTCAATGATTAAGGGACCAGCGGTGGATAAACAAATGCTTCCATGTGCCATCCTTAGAGGGAACCATTCTGAGAGGTTTGGGGACCCTCTCAGGTTTACTTGGTACCATTAGGCCCCTTGGCCCACACTCTTCATGATGTTCTCTTACGCTGGCTTGTTGTCCTTCCCTGTCTCCCAGAGACGACCAGCCCCCAAAACTGCCTACATTGAGTCCTTATCACAAGCTCTGCTTTGGGGGAACAAGGTCTGTTATTAGATGCCTCCACTCTATTCCATGAAGAGAATGGAGTAGAATCTGAAAATCTGTGTTTGTTCTGTGAATTCATTACGTGAACCCCCACTAAAAGAGGTCCTTGGCAATTGAGTAACAGTAGTTTTCACGTCCAGGCCCTTGGGTTAGCTCACTGATTAGACTCCGATCCCTCTGAGGATAAGTGTTTTGACTTTCGGATGTGTTTCTCACATTGCACCTAAATGGCTGCCTGGCACTTAACAGCTGCTCAATTAGTATTTGCTGATTAATTAAGTAAATGGTTCTCCCTCTTCAAAGTGTCACCTTTTTATGCTCTAACCTATTAAAAATGCAAGCAGTATCTTCCCCACTGGATGCTCCATAAGCAGATTTCTCTGACTAAGTAGCACTTTATCCTGAACTCCAACTATCCAACACTAACGAGTGTTATTGTATATGGACATGTCTACAACTAATTACCAAATATTCTCAAATAGAGATGGAATAAGCATGGTGAAAAGAACATACATTTGGAGTCAGAGAGACAGAGGTTGAATTCTGACTCCACTGCTTACAAAATGTGTAACTGAGTCAAGGTAACTTTATTGGACCTGTTTCCTCATCCACATGAAGACTAGTGACAAGTACACCCCAGAGTCTTTATGAGAACTGTATGAAATCATGTAGAAAGCATGTGGTTAATAACGCACATAGCAGCTCAGAACCTGGGCTCTCCCTGCTCCAGATTCTTGCTTGATCTTCATGATCAATGTATAAGCCAGTTTGAGTCTCAGATTTCTCCTCTGTAAGGGAAGGATAATTAACTTCCATGTTTATCTAATACTGCTGAAGCCAAAATCAAATAAAACCACGCATGCAAAGTTACTTGAGATTTGCAAAAGTAATGAGAGGTAGTGAAGGAAGTAAAGACAAGGCTGCCATGTAAGCTGTACATTCTGTGCACTGCACAAAGGCCCTGGCAAAGGACAAGTTGGGGGTGAAATTATGAGAAACTACATCTGCCCCATGGGGCTGCCTTTTTCTAATCTGTCCACTCCAACATAGTCCTTTTTCTAATGCACAGAGGGGCCATGATGATTAGCAGAGGCCTTAAGTGTAATGTAAAATAGAAGACTCCTCAGATTCAAACTTTGGTTTTGGCATTAACTAGTTCAAGTTTGGGCACAGTCCCCCTGGGTCTCAATTGCTTCATCTGTCAAAGAAAAGGTTTTTATAGTACCCATAGGTTATGAAGATTAAATGGGTATGTGCAAAGCACTTTAGGATAACAACTAGCACATAGTATGCCATCAATAAAAGCCCGTAGTTCATTATTGTTACTATTATTTTATCCGTATCACTTATTATAATTCAAATGAAGACGTGCTAATTGTGGTGAACCAACATACAGTATTAATCATTCAAGTTAGAATTTAGGTCTATTAAAAACCAATCTATGTGTACATGTATTTTTGAATAAACCCAATTAGCAATGTATAAATTTATTTTTCTTAATGTTTGATGAATATAAAACATAAATAAGTGACCCACTGAAACACACAAGTTATAAAAACTTAGCTGTGATGATTTGCAATGGCTGTCAGTATTTGTTCTCTTACTCATAGATAGGAAATTATTTTTTTTGCTCAAGCCAGGGCTATTAGTACCCTATTAGACTTTGAAGAGCTTTATATTTAGATCAATATAATATTTTAAAATTTTACTTGTTTATTAAAATTGAGACTTGTCACTTACAAATAGATACCCAACTATTATTTTTAAAACCTCAGCTGCATTCATATTTTAGATATCTGGAAAAAAATCTTTTGTGAAGAAAATAGGATCCACCCAGAAATATAGTAAACTCATTCATTAATTTATTCATTCAGCATATATTAAGCATGTTTTTATATCTGGGACTATACTTTTCCAATCTGAGTATTTCTAATAGGTTGCCTAATTCTGTCAATAGGTCATGATATTTCTGATGAGAATTTATCATCCTAGGGTGACTTATCAACTAAGTCCTGACCCTGCTAAATTACAAATTCTTCAGGCTTGAGAAGCATATTTATCATTTTAATAGAACTAGTATGACATATCATATACAAAAAAAAAAAATGATAATGTAAGTGTTTGCCAAGTAAACTTCAAAACCGCATCCCAGTAGAGCATGCTGCAGTAATCCAACCCAGAGAGGACAAGGACACAGAAAGTGTCATAAAACAGTAACTTCTTAAGCAAGGGTCTCACCACAACATCCTGTCCCTGGAGAGAGTCATCAGCAATGAGTTGTCATTAAGAAATAGTCACAAAGCCATTTTCTGGTTCTTTCTGACTGAATGTTGGGAGAGAAGAGAAAGGGCAGAGGGGGCAGGTCAAAGAGGGAGGGGCTGTCCGAATTTCTTCCAGGAAGAACAGAACCTTCTGTTTCTACCAATTCTGGGACGGCTTTCAAAAAGACAGCCAAATTCATTCAGATTTCAATACTTTGGCCAACCAACTAAATTTAAATGTCCTTCGTAAGAAAAGGATGGAGGAAGGGCTATAAGTAGGATACATAAAAATTAGCAACTATTTCAACTAGAATTTACTGGAGATTAAAAAAATAAAAACATTTTCAAGAGCAATTAACTCAAAATATATAGTAAAAAGCTGAGTGACTATCTTTGGCAATCTTAGCCCCCACCTCCTTTTTTTTTTTTAATTTTGTTTCCTTTATTACAAATAAAATTTTATCTAAATAAACGTTCTATGAGTAAAAATAGAATAATTTGTTTCAGTTTTTCTTCTCTCAATAGCCCGTCACCAAAGCTCTTATCTTTTTATTACTCCATCTCAAGGGTACATAACAATGTGGTCTCCCAACTTTCCCCACTTGATTGAATCCAACTACCTAAGCTACCAAGACAGTCTTCCTTGAGAGTGCCTCTATTTCCATCACTGTAGATTTATGATCACAAATAGAATGGCTTCTTATCTCTTACAACACTGAGTTGTAATCCCAATCCCCCTTCTCAGTGGTGGGGATGTATGTTTAGCAGTTATATGAGTAGGCTGAAAATAAATCTGTGCACTAACAGCAATATGACGAATAAGTGTCTCCTTCTAACTAGGCATTTTGGCACATAAATCTTTATATGTTAGCCAGAAAATATCCATTTCTGGATAGTAGTGAGGCTACTCACTTAAAAACAAAAGTTATGTATACGTAGCCACATTATAATCAGTTATAGGAAACGGGTTCCCAGACAAAATCCCATAGATGATCAGCCTAATTGAGGATAACAATTTGGTTGAGGATATAAAAGCAACAGGTGTTTTTAAACTTAAGAGAGATGCTGTTTTACTCTAGGCATATACTTTAAGTTCCTTGAGATAAGGGGCTATTTATCTTCATATCCCTAAGAATAACAGAGTATCTGGTATATGCTAGGTACTAAATATTGACTATATTAATAAACCGTAACATCACTAAGCTAAAAATTAAGTATGTTTTACTGTATAATGCATGCGATACTGTTTTCTCATGCTTGTTTTATTAACGTCTGCGTAGTATTTCATTTCTACCTTATACTGATATGTCATGTCACATCATTTAAGTTAATGCTAACCATTGGCATTCATTCTTGTCTCCTTCATTGATATACTTTTTGCTCATTTAATTAGAGTTTGGGTTATTTGGTTGAAAAGGACAGAGATCACTGAAGTCCCCCAAGTGGGAGGGCCTTATTTAATGGGTACACTTTTGTAGGAACTCAAAATCTGACTATCAGACTTCAGAAAGTTCAGGAACCATTTTTTATCTTCAATCTCATGCTCTTCCATTATCATGTCCTGCTATTCCCCCAGGTGCCGTCTACAGGCCATGCTTCTGTAAAGTTCTATGTTCTGCACCTGAAGCCACTTTGATGATTCTCTTCTTTTCCTGCGTATACTCTTTACAGCCCCTCTGCTTCCTTGCAGTATTCAAACTTTGGGCTTAACCATGACTCCCCATGATGCTAATTCGCTAATGACAGTTTTTCAGCTCCTGCTCACAATGTCAACAGATTTTGTGAATTCCCCAAATTCCTGAGTTGAAGTGTTTACCCTAATCAACACATTCTGGCTGCTGTTGGGTGGGGGAGTGCAGGCTATGCAGTTCACACAGGGCTGTCCTTTGTCAGTAACAATGGGTTTGGCAATTTCATGGAGAAGACTACTGGTTGACAAATGCGTGATTGGCATTTCTAATAAGGATGACATCGTTACTCACTTTTTTATATTACCGCTTATATCGTCTTCACTCTTTGCTTCTAAGTCTAATTTATTTACAAATTATCTAAGATCATTGCTTTTTGCCCAAAGTTTGCAATAGTTCTAATCATTTATGCTATGTGATGCTGAATGCATGGTGCTTTGATGTTCTGTATTTATTAGTTAATATTAGAAATTATTATGAAGTATATTTTAATACTTTAACTTATTAAAATTTATGAAAGATTGACAGGGAATGAAGAAAAGTTGAATCATAAATTCCTTATTTTTTTAAATTATTTTTTGACAGAAAGAGAGAGACAGAGAGAAGGCAGAGGGCCCAGAGCAGTCTCCATAGTTGTACATCATCA
>PVKE010008026.1:0-17317 GCA_004027555.1 Craseonycteris thonglongyai
AAAAAAAAAAAAAAAAAAAAAAAAAAAAAAAGGAAGCAACCTAAAGGCACCATCCATCTGCCCAGGGTTCAACCCAGCAGTCATACGTTGACCCAGGGGATGGAGTGTAATATACCTGCTGTATGCGCCACACAGTTACCTTGTTCTCTGTGCCCTGCTGTGTGTCATTTCCTTTCTCGCTGGAGATGAGGTTATTTAACAGAATGCCGAAGCCTGGGTAAGACTTCCCATTTTAATCAGTGCACCACGTGAGCAGGTCTCGATGACTTGACAAAATGGATCTTAGGCAAATTTTGCTCAGCAAGGCCTGGGTTTCAGGTAATTAAGTGAAAGGGGGAATGACTTCCCAAGGGGCGTAAACAAACACACTCAGTCAGGCTCCTTTCAGGGTTCTGCTGAGTGGGGAAAATGGATTTCTGAGCGGGCTGCAAGCAGGGCTCCTTCCTCCAATGTCAAGTCCGGAGTTCTGAGGTGAGGAGCCCACGGGCTGAGCTGTGGGGCCAGGGCGCCCCCTGCAGGTTGGGAAGAAAACAACCACCACCTTTGGAGAGAGCCTTGTCAAATGCCCTCAGATAAGAGAGGAAGGAAAAAGGGAAAAGACTGGTGACTTTCTCAAGGTCGCAAGGCAGCCAGGGGCAGAGCTGAGACCACACATTAGTTTTCTGATTCCCGGTTCTGGGTCACTTCCAGTCCACCGGGCCAGAGCAACCCAGATGTCAGCTATCAATAAAAGCAAAAACAATAATGATCACAACAATGGCTAAAACAGGAATAGCTGGCAGGTACGAGTGGATGTGTGTTACGAACAAGGGTCCGCCGCCCACTGCTATTGAAGCACACAAGCTTTTGCAAGAAGAAAGGTGCACGAATTGTGAGTAGCTGAGGAGGCAGGGCTCAGGTCTGTCTCTTCTGATCCGGGATTCCAGATGGGCTTTCCGGGGTAGCCAGAAGGGTTCACACGTGTTACTTGTGGGTGGTGTTTCCCAAGTGTTGCTCGTACGTGGTGGGGGCAAGCTTTCAACTTTGGTTCCGGGTCTTGTTAAAAACCAGAATGGAACCAGGGCCTGTGATTATGTAAGGTCCACGTGCTGGGCCTCGGGCTTTGGATCTATGAACTCATTAAACCTTCCAAGGACCTCATGGAGATGCTAGGATTTTCCCCAGCTGAAAGGTGAGAAGGCACAGGCAGAGGACATTTAAGAAACCAGCCCAAAGTGGTACCAGTAGAGGGTATCATAGAGCGAGGATCAGACAGACCCTGGGACATGCTATGGAGCTAAAGTTCAAAAACCTTCTCCAGGTTTCCAGCATTGAGCCTGGATGCTGCTGCCTCCAGACTATTGCTTCCCAATCCTCAGCATGGGCTTACGACCACATTGATCCTGATGAGTAACTCAGTCTTTTTTTCCATTTCCTACAAAAGCGTAATAAATAAGAAAGGTAGCGCAAATGAAAATGCAGAATGCATTGGCGCATGCCACAGACTTTGAGATCACAAAACATAGGGGAAGCCGGAATGGCTCAGCAGGCTGAGCTTTCATCTTGCAGCCCCAGGGTCTAAGGATCGTATCCCAGCCCTGACCCGTGCGGACCCATATGCTGAACTGAGGTGTGCTTCCCCTGCAGGAGGCCCCCGGTTCAGTTCTCACCCCCTGGTTCTGCCCCTGGCTCGAGGGGGTGGGCCTCCCATGCAGGAGGCCCCAGCCCAGTTCCTGCCCTGCGTGGCCCCTGCCTGTGTGGAACAAAACCATGTCAAAAACTGATGACGTACAACTATGGAGACTGCTCTGGGCCCTCCCTCTTCTCTCTGTGTCTCTATCTCTGTCTCTGTCAAAAACAATAAAAAATTTTTAAATCTTAAAAAAAAAAAATAGAACAGGTCCCAACAATTCACAGAAAACCATTTCTTAGACATTTTCTGCAAAGGCCCAGGAATTTAATTTGTTTTTTTATTGGCTTTCTCACAGGGATTTCTTGCTCTTTTCTTCTTTGTGGGCGTCAGCTGTGGTTCATCACCCCGGTCTTATCTCCTCCCAGACCCCACCCTCTCCCCTCCCTTTTCTCCCTCCTGTCATGTGAGAAGAAAACAAACCATTCATTTCACTGAACATCTGTGCCTTCGGGGGTCTCACCTTCTGTCCTGAGCAGTTTATCAAGATATTTTCTCGGACAGAGGCAATTTCCTTCTCTGAGAGGGATTCTGGAACCAGCTCCTAAGAAAAGTCATTATTCACTTTGTGACACCAATAAACCTGGGGTCTCTACTTGCATGTTCTTCTCTTTCTCCTACAGACTTATTTTATGGTTTGAGAGAAGGTGAGAGACAGAGACAGAGAGAGAAGGGGGAGGGCCCAGAGCAGTCTCCATAGTTGCACATCATCAGTTTTGTTTTGTTGTTGTTGTTCATTTGTTTTTGGTTTTTTAAACATAATTTTACTTCACACAGGTGGGTGTGGGGCCACGTGGGGCAGAACCAAACTGCGAGCCTCCCACATGGGAGGTGAGATCCTTCACTGCCAAGTCATCCCAGCGGTTACCAGTTGCGCTGCAGTTCAACATACAGGTTTGCACAGGTCAGGGCTGAGGCCGGGGTCAGGAATCAAACCCTGGACCTTGTGATTTTGAGGCAAGCACTCAACCACAGAGCTATCCTGGCATCCCCCCAGAAACTTCCAGTTTTTGAAGGTGCTAATATAATAAAGAATGAAGAGATGAGAAAAAGGGTATTGAAATTGTGGTAGAGTTCAAATATTCTTCATGGAACAAGTGAACAGTTTTACCATCCAGAAGAATTTAGTGCCCTATGTATAGCCTTATTTGGATGTAACATTAAATGCCTAAACATGTCTTTTATGAATATGAGAATTAGGTCCAATGGCTTTCTTACCACCCCACCCCCAACCCAACATCATCTTAAATGGAAGGTGTGAAGACAGACAGAGTCTTGGTGAGAGCTGAGACGCAGTAATTTTGTGTTAAACTGAATTAAAATTAAGTGAAGAATTTGCAGATGTCAACAAGACAATGCACCCTGTTCCAGAAAAGTCCTTTCACAAGGCCTCTCATGGACATCAACTGAAAAGCCCCAAACCCTAACTACAGGGCTAGGTGCATACCTGAACCCCATTTGAGTCACCAGAGGCACCCAGCTATCCTGCCAGCCCCTCGGAACTGGTCCAAGGTGCTCTCACTACCCCGCAGTGAAGTCCAAAGGGGACAACGGTATCGCATCGCCACCTAGTGGCCACACTGGAGAAAACATATTCTCCACCTCTGCATTTGGGAGCCCAAGAAACAGGATCTTCTTGGGAAAGGGGCAGCTAGTGACTACAGGACACACACACACACACACACACACACACACACACACACACACACACACACACTTGCTCTCAAAGAATGAAATAAAATATAAAATAAAACACGTTCAAGTCCATGCCCGCGATGCTGTTGCTAGAAAGCAGCAGATGGAATCCAGCTGAGTCCTGTTTGGTTCTGAACGGCAGAACCTTGCCAGCACGTATCTCTGCCACAGTGGGCTGTTATTGATCGAGATGAAGAGCACAGTTAGTGTCAAAATTTGAAGCGCTCTCTCTTCTGGAATGCCAGATGGTTGTCACGAAGAGAAAAGGCCAGCAGACTGTCTTCCGAGATGTCTCCCCAACGAATCTTCCCTACCGTGGGGAGTTTTCAGTGTTCCCAGGTCTGATCGCTGATGCTGGGATGTGACAGGCTCTGGAAAGGGACCCGTTTCTCAGCACAGACCCTTCCACCCAGTGCGACACCCTAACACAGAAAATCAGAAGGCCAGTGCCTGCCTTCACGGTGACAAATTACCATCACCAAGACCTCAAAACGCCAGTTCTGTAGAATCAGCCCCGGCGGCAGACGCAAGAGAAACCAAATCACAGTGGGGACATTTCTGGGGTGCCTGGAGTCAGAACAAGGGGGACTGGTAACTTGGGGCTCAAGGCATCCAGCTGGAATAGCCTGGTGTTTTCATGTCACAAGAGGGGTGGTCTTGCAGAAGGGACCAGAGGCATTTAAAGTATGGAGGTCCCAGTCCCTGCCCCCACTGAATGAGAATTTCTTGTCAGAGGATGTTCTTCCTGTTCTCTGGACTGGGCTGGGACAGACCCCATGATGTTTGCCTCTGACATGCCCATGTCTCTTTGCTTCCAGGGTTGCCCACTCCTTCCTGTGATGGACACGTCTTGTCTCTGTAGTAAGTCGTTCATCCGGTGACCGGAGGCCCTCCCACCCGGGAACTGTCTTTTCCTTCGGCTAAGTCCGCATATCTTTCCCGGGCTGCCTTGTGTCATCCCAAAGCGTAAGTCCCAAAGGCCACTTTTTCCATCCTTCATTTTCAAATGTGGAAAGGTCAGTGCCTACTGTACCCAAGGAGAGATAACGACGGAAAGGTACAGCCTTTGTCTGAGAAGGGCCTTCTGTACTGGAGATCAGATTTTTAAAAGAAGGAACTCATCTTTTTAGAACATTATTCTTTCTTTTTTTTTTTAAGATTTATTTTATTATTTGTCAGAGGAGAGAGAGAGATGAAGGGGGAGGGTCCAGAGCAGTCTCCAAAGTTGTACATCATTAGTTGTGACAGTTTCATTCGACACAGGTGGATGTGGGGCTGATTGGGGTAGGAACTGAACTGGGGGTCTCCCGTATGGGAGGCGAGAACCTTCGCCACCATGCCACCCTGGTGGTGACCTGTTACACTGCAGTTCAGCATATGGGGTTGCACAGGACAGGCAGAAAATTGAACCCTGGACCTCATCTCTGTGAGGCAAGTGCTCACCCACTGAGTTATCCTGGTATCCCCAGGGGGGACTAATTTTAACAAAGGTGCATATAAGCATTGGTCACAGGGACCCCCAACAAAGGATGGGATGGGTATTAACTCCCAAATGCTTAACAAGGGTCTGGTTCTATGCCAGGGCTTTTCATCAGCATAATAATCCTAGGAAGTAGCTGTACCCCATTTTACAGTTGGGAGACCTGAAATGCAGAGTGCATCCCTGCTAGTTTCAGGAGAGCTGGGGTTTAATCTGACTGATGTTCTACTGGGAACCGGAGTCCAAAGGTGCTCATGAAATGCACATGAAAAGTGTGGGCTGCCCAGGAGGTGACGGGTGCTGGGTCTGAAATGGAAAGGAAAAGACAGGTGGAAAGGAACCCTGCTTCCCCATTAGGAGGCTGCTCTTCCAGCTAAACTAGGAGGAACTTTCTGGAGTGTTTTGCAAAGAGTCTCTGACATGGGAACGGGAGGCCTTTCCACAGGGGTGTCATTTAAGTGCAGCCAGCCTGAGGCTTCTGCTGCAAAGCAGCTTAGCAGCCTCCCTCACTTCATTCCACCCCAGATCACCAAAGCAATGAAGCCAAAGGCTTCTAAGCTCCTTTACACGTAGACGGGAACAGTGTTCCCATTGGAAGCCTATGACTGTGGTCACAGACCTGCCCAGAGCTCATCCAGCCTTGCAGACGGTGCATCTTGACAGCAGTACTAAGCGGCTCGTAGTGAGAGGCAGAAGTTTACTCTAGGCTGCGGCCAGGATACAGTCCCCTGGGAATTCCCCAATTCTTCCCATCTCTCCGGCCCCGAGAGTCACCATCCTGCAGTTCCCACGTGGCAGCCCCCAACATGGCTCGTATACTTGCCTCCCTGGACCTTGTCATTCTATGCTGTGAAAAAAAGAAAGACAAAAAGCAACCCTGTGGGAGGGGAGGCTGGCAGAGCTCAGGGGTTGAGCACTTGCCTCACAGTCACGAGGTCCAGGGTTTGATTCCCAGTCCCGGCTTGTGCGACTGCATATGCTAAACTGCAGCACAAATGATGACCTCCCAGATGGCTTCGTGGTGAAGATTCTCTCCTCCCATATGGGAGGTCCCTGGTTCAGTTCTCAGCCCATACAGTGGAATAAAACTATGTCACAACTAATGATGTACAACTATGGAGACTGCTCTGGGCCCTCCCCACTTCTCTCTGTCTCACCTTCTCTCAAAAACAATAAAAAAATCTTTAAAATAAACAAGCAAACTAATCGTGTGGGAGTCTCCACTCCCAGAGATAAAGAGACCCAAAATGTAGTGGAGAAGGAATGTGGGAAGATTACAGATCACCATCAAAACACTGGGCTCATCTCAGATTCCTGCCACCAACCAGGTCGCCTGTGTAGTGAAAATAAGTCCCCACTCACTTAAAATGCTGACTGTGTATTCAGTTCATGTTTTCAGGCTGTCAGTAAAAAGAAAAGAAAAGACACAAGCAAGAAAATAGGCATTTATCGAGTTTTACTTTTTTAATTTGATTTTCATTTCATCCTCCAAATGATACTATTATCATCTGCTTTGGACAGAGAGGGAAACTTAAATCTAATGGAGACATTAAACATGCGGCCCAAGTCAGACACTGGGTGGGACCAAGCTCAAGCCTGAAGCAGTGGAAACTGCACGCTCTTTTCGCTAAAGCACGGATTTGAGTCTTAATGTGCCAATTGGGGAAGGAGAATTGACAAGCTTGTGCATTCCACACCAGCAACGCCTACGCCAAAAGGAGTTGTTATTAAAGAATGCTGGAGGTAGCTCCAACATTCTCACAATGGCACAGAAAAACACCCAACAACAATAATGAACCCCATTCAGCAAGACACCGCCTCATGTCAACACAGCGAGACGCTGACAGACTGAGGCGATGAAACCTTATCGAGTTGTTTGTAGTGCTGCCAACATAAGTGGATGGTGGCACGTTCACAAACTTAATTGTCAGCCCTCGTAAATCAGACAGAAAAAACCCAGAACCATGTGACTTCACTCACAGGTAGAATATGAAACTGAAAGTAACAAGGAAACAACTCATGGACATAGTCAAGTTTAGTAGCCACCTGAGGATAAGGGGGCGGGTGAGGGAAGGGGTGTCAAATATATGGTGACAGAAGGAGAACTGACTCTGGGTGGTGAGCACACAATGCAACACACAGACAATGTCATGTAGAATTGTACACCTGGAACCTATCGTTTTTACTAAACTATGTCACCCCAATAAATCTAATAATAAAAAAATTGGGTGATCTATATAAAACATAAAAAAAGGGATGATTGCTGTTAATATTTTGTTCTTTCTCCCCCTTTAATCAAGCTACATTTTGTACACTGAATCATATCCTGCCCACCCCCACCCCCCAAGGATTCAGGCCCTGATCCCTGGAACCTGTGAATTGTTAGGTTACATGGGAAAGGGGAGTTAAGGTCACAGATAGAAGTGAGGTTGCTGCTTTGCCAGCCTGGAGATGGAGAGGGACAGCCTGACTTATCCAGATGGGCCAATGTCATCCCAAGAGGCCTTAAAAATGGCAGAGACAGGCAGACGAGAAGGTCAGAGATAGAGATGAATAGCAGATGCAGGGTCCAAATACTGCTGTGTGTTGGCTTTGAACATGGGGGCCATAGGCAGCCTCTGGTCTAAAAGCTGAGAAAGGACAAGGACACGGATGCCTCCCTAGAACCACCAGCAGGGATGCAGCCCAGCTGACCCTCTCATTGTAGCCCAGTGAGACCAACGTTGACCTTGCAACTGACAGAGCCGCAAGCAATACCTTTACATGGTGTTAGGCCACTAGGTTGACATGAACTTGTTTCGACAGAGCTAGAAAACGCATGTAGCCCATGGAGAACCCACTCATGTCACAAGGTGCTAGGATAGCTTTCCGGGTGCTGGGGAACAGTGGGAAGCCAGGAACCTGAGAGGCAGACCTGGGTCCTCGACTCTTCAGCCTGAGATAGACAGATCCGTCCATCCCACGGAAGAAAACAGAAGGCGTGGAGTCTGTTAGCGACCATTGTACCTTAGTTAGAGTGAGTTTAGTGACGTGGAATATACCCCTACTCACTGAAACGTAAGTCACCAAGGAAGGTTGTTTAGAAGAGCAACATTGAAGGAAGCAGAAAAATCAGTGCGTCTCCCTCTCCTTCTCCCGCCCCCACCTCCTGCTCCCCCTATCCTTTTCCACGCATATCTTCTCTTCCTGCAGACACAACTTGCTCACTCCTCTGCTTGCTTGAGGCTACAGCACACCTATCCCTAGAGGGTCGCCTCTGTCCCTGAAACCTTCCACGGATTCATCAGTCAGTCTGTACAAACGGGCTGGGAGCAAGTGACTTTGCTCCAAAAGCCTGCCACATCTCAGCCTTTGGGTTGAGCAAGATCTCTAAGAAGCCATTGGGGGATGTGGGGGGAATGATTGGCACCTTCAGGATGTCTACATCACCTGGGGATGGCCTTATCTTTGGAAACAGAGATACATCCCTTCTGTAGGCTAAGTGGCCCTACCCTCTGCCCAGGCCAAGTGCAGCCCCCGTTTGCCTCTGTGATGACATCTCCTGTTCTTCCATTCTATGATTGACACACTCTGTTTTTGATATGCTAATATATTCAACCAAGGTACATTCTAATGTTGCTCGTCTGGGAACCAGTCACTCTGGATATTTCTTGTGACTTTGCCTATTTTGCAGTTTAGCTCTCAGAGGAATAGAATGATTTGCCTGGTTCTTAAGGCAAGTGGACCCCAAAATTCTGATGAGTATAACAATGACTATAATCATAGCAATGACAACTATAATTGGGGTGACAGAATTCAGAAAACTCCATACGCAATAATTTGATGTGGTAGAGAAGATAAGTGATGACACAGGTCATGAAAATGAGGCTCAGAGAGTTAAAATGATTGATTCAAGCTCCCGTAGTATTCTGTGATGCTTTGATCTGAAAAAAATAATAATAGCTTTCACGTGTTGAAAAGTAATGTCAGATGCTATATATTTGCTCACGCTAATCCTCACACCAGCCCTTCTAGGTCACATGTACAAAGTTCCACAGTTATAGGAGCATCTGACCTGAGAGCCCAGCTTGCCCCCCACCCCACAGCCAAATGATCCTGTCCCCCCATCCCTGACCCAAATGCTTAGAACACACAGAAACTGATAAGCCCACCTTTGATGGGATGTCCCCAGGATCCCTGCCCACACCCCTAAATTCTTGGGAGAGCCTTAGATGAGACCTTCCTGCCGGTCCCTCAAGACACCACCTCCTACACAAAACCTCTGGCTCCCAGAGCACTTAGCTGTTCCTTCTCCAGAATTCCACCAGCAACTAACTCATCCACAGACGGTCACTGAGGGCCAGGTACAGCACTGATGGCTGAGCTTGTTCAGTTTCCGCCCCGCGTGGCCCCACGTCCACCTGCATGGGATGAAACCATGTCACAGCTAATGACGTACAACTATGGAGACTGCTCTGGGCCCTCCCCCTTCTCTCTTTCTCCATCACCTTCTCTCAAACAACAAAATAAGTCTTTTTTAAAAAGGAGTGTAGCAATTTTAAAATATAGTTAGGTCCTTAGTTAATGTAATTGATGGGTTCTACAGCTTTAAGCAAAATGATGTATAATAATACCAATTGTGTCATAGGCTAGTTGATAGAAACAAGAGTTAAGTTCCTAAGGCATCTCATCAATGTTCTGATGAACCGATGTTGAATAAAATGTGTTCCGATTCTAAGATTCTACAATGCTAGCACTGTAATAGAATACTTGGGCAAGAAGAACACGTACTACAACTCGGAGGTTGGATTCCTTATATTCACAACTGAATGCTTGGGAGTTCCTAAAAGGAGAAACGGAAAAGGTTGTGCTGCCCCGTGGTCTGTCTCGTTCTCTCTCTTGATCAACACCCAGTTACCACTCTAGGCCCCTCTGCTTTAAAACGACCCCCCTGCGACTTCTCAGCGTAGAGCACAGACATATCGGTACTGAGATCTCCTCCTGGTGGGAGATTGTTCATTTAGTTGCCTTTCATTTGCCACATAAATTGTGTAGTTCATCAGTGTCATCACCTTTCCCAGCACCTCGCCTGAGCAGCCCCTGCCTGGCATTACAATAGACCTGCAGCACAGATTTCATGGACTGATGAATATGTACCTCTTTTACATTATTCCAATGACGGTCTTCATTTTGAAATTGTGGCGGTGACTATTTTTGAGAGATTGTACTTATCAGCAAACGTTGACTTTTCTAATGCCAAACCCAACATTAATTACCAGGCCCGAGAGCAATTGCTGGACCAAAGGAATGCCACGCAGTAAGGACAGCGACGTCAGAGGGCAGCACTACCTACAACTCGCCACTAGATGACAGCCGCCTCCAAGGAGCAGGCTGCTTCTGCCCTCTGCCCACACCGCCCATCCCAGGACGCCCACCCAGCCCCAGTCCAGCTCCTCTGAGGGACTCGGGCCCCCCGAAAAGGAGGGCATGTCCTGGCTATCTGTCCTGAGAAAGGAAGGGGCAGTGTCTCTTGAGTCCCCCAAGGAAATAAGGACATCTGGAGAATGCTCATGTATGTGAGGCGGAGGCTGACAAGGAGGGAGACAGACAGAGACAAGAAAAAAGAGCCTTAGAAGAGACCAAAAGTGGGAATGATGGGATAGTTCAGCCGTTTGAGTGCTTGCCTTACAACTGTGAGACCTGAGGATCAAATCCCAGCCTGGGCCCGTGCAAACCCACATGCTGAACTGTGGGAGCAACTGGTAACCACCAGGATGGCTCAGCGGTAAAGGTTCTCGCCTCCCATGTGGGAGCCCCCAGTTCAGTTCCCGCCCTGCACGACCCCACATCCCCCTGTGTGGAATGAAACCATGTCACAGCTAATGATGTACAACTATGGAGATTGCTCTGGGCCCTCCCCTCTCGCTCTCTCTATTTCACCTTCTCTCAAACCATAAAATAAATCTTAAAAAATAAAATATATGATTTTGAAACAATGAAGGATATGTGATTGTGGAATGGGTATTAACATTAAGAAATGTTTAAACTTCATGTACAAGGGGTGGTCAAGAAATTCACAGAATGAAGGGGAAGAAGGGTAAAAAAACATAAAACTATTTTTCCTTTTCAATATGTCCACCCTTAACCCTAATATACTTTTCAGACTTTTCAGTAAGTTGATTTATACCCTCAAAAAAAAAAAATGTTTTGTTCTTGCCATCAAATTGCAGCTTTAGTCTCTTCATTGTCCGTGAATTTCTTCTCTTGAAGCTGATTTTTCATATTTGGGAACAAAAAATCATCAGACAGAGCCAGGTCTGGACAGTAGGGAGGGTGGTTTAACGTTTGGAAGCCATGGCCATGAAGAGTAGCCAGCACGTTGGTCTTGTGCACGGTGTAGTGTTGTACAAAAGCAGTAACCCTTACCGGTAGGTCCATTTCCCCTTCCTTTCTCCTTCAGATTCTTTTACCTGTTTCAGCAGACTGGAATAGTACTCTCCCGTTACTGTGACACCCTTATCCTTGTCATCGATCAGCAGGATACCCACTGTATCCCAATAAAGAGTATCCATGATTTTTCCAGCCAGTTGCAACACCTTGAACATCGTAGGGGGTGACGTGCCCTTTTGTAAACCATGGCTTTCCCCAGGCCACAGTCCCCGTAAACCACTCACATACCTTCCAAAATGGTTTGAGGTATTTTCCCTTGTTTTGTGAAGAACTTAATGACGATGCAAAATTCAGTTGTATCCGTACTTGGGATTTTCTTAACGTTTGACATGCTTCCTTGGTGACATCTGAAAGAACACAAACGCAAGCAGACCGAAACTTGGCACATATACTAATAATAAGACACAATCCAACTGTGTACACTAGGACTTTCGCCTCTCCAATAACACCCCCCTTCCATTTCCACAAATTTCTTGACCACACCCGGCTGAATATGATGTCCTTATTGTGTTTAAAAAGAGGAAAAATGGAAGAACAGATGTCCTTATCGGTTAGAGACACACAGCTCCACTTGCAAGAATTAACTAAAGAAGAGATGTCTGGGTTTTGCTTTAAAAATACTAAAACAATGAGACGAATAAGGATGAATGCACATTGATCATCTTGGAAGCTAGACGGTGGATATGTGAGGGTTCATTAACTAACTTGTTTTCAGGAAACAGACAATCATCGGGAAGCATAATAGAGCAAAAGGGTCAGGGTGACACTCAGCAGGGGAGCTCTGAACCCTGAGGGGCTCAGGGGAGGTGTGGCACAGTGAGGGCAGGGTGGGCGGGTTGCTGAATGAAGACGGGTGGAGGGGCATCCAGGTTGGAGAGGGCTTGTGTTCAGTCTTCATGTGTTGGAACATTGAGCTAGCCCGTGAGGGAAGCTGAGCTGAATGAGCTCCAAGATGGGGCCCTGAGGAACTTGGAACAAGAGGGCCAAAGCTGCCTGAGGAGGCCCCAGGCCTTCCTTCTGCCCTCCCCCCCAAGATGTTTCGAGTCCACTGCCCAGGGACTCAGCTGGTTCCTCACAACTCCTGCTCCATCCTGCTGGGCAGGAGCCTGCAGACATCACAACTTCTACCCTGACACTTTCTTCTGGACCCAACCCCCCTAATTTGCATATGTAATTAGGTATTACATATGTGCACATGCATACATATGTACCGTCTCTTTCCGTGTATAAGACGATACTTGTGTCTGAAATTGTTAGACCAAAAATTGGGGGTCGTCTTATACATTGAGAGCAACCTGTGTTGCTTTCTTAATGTTGGGTTAGAAAAGTAGGGATCGTCTTATACATGGGGGCGTCTTCCACACACAAAAATATGGCATATTATATGCATACGTACACTGTATATATAGTTGTCCCTCAGTATCCTCAGAAGATTGGTTCCAGGACAGCCCAGCACAACAGAGACCAAAATCCACAGAAGCTCAAGTCCCTTATGCGAGTATGAAATGGCTTAGTATTTACAAGCCACACACATCCTTCTGTATACATGAAACCATCTCTGGATTACTTATGGGACCGCATACAAAGGAAGTACCATGTAACTAGTTGTATTGTGTTGTTTACGGAGTAACGACAAGAACAAATGTCTCTACATGGAGATGAAACCATTGTAGGCCTCACTCTACCCAGTATGTATCAGGAACAACGCAACTTTTTTTTAATACTGTTGATCGGTGGTTGGCTGAATTCCCAAAGGCAGAGCCCAAGGCTACAGAAGCTGACTGTATTGCCTAGACGTGCGTTTTAGGATTCGATCCTCATAAAGACTCACCGTGTATTAAGTGGACGTGATCATGGCTAGCACTTAATACACGAAGACATTGAAGCTCAGAGAATGTACATAATTTGTTTTAAGCCAAATACAAGGATAGCGGTCGACCTCGTATACCGACCTCACAGGGTTATCTGAGAGACTAAATGATGAAGCTTCGTGCACATAAAGGCGTCAGGCAAGTGCCCGACATGGCGGAGGTGCCCCAGGAGGGCTTGTCTTGCTGATGGCTGTCTGGACACAGAGGGTAGGGAGAGCCCCGAAGTGTGGACCAGGGGGAAAAAAATACATGATTTGATTATTTGCATTGCAAACAAATTCAGCCCGTGGCTAACAGCCAGGGAGGTGGAGAAGGACAGGCCCAGACTGGCTTTCAGGCTCTGGGGCCATTCTGTGGGTTTCGGGGTGTCTGTCAGCTTCCTCACCCCCAGTGTCTGCAAGCTCAATTTGATAACAGTTCACAGAGCTGGAAACCCCTTCCCCACCAGGGCACTGATTTCCATTATTCTCCTCCTATCGTCATAATACGACAAGCCCCGGGGGCATCCTCAGGAAAGATGGGAAAAGCCAGGGTGAGTGACCATGCTGCTTTGGCCCCCTGTTCAGATGCCCAGGCCTGGGGTGGGCTGGGAGCCTGTGTGCTCCTCCTACCTTCTGCTGTGGGTGCCTGGCCTATGTCCCATATGGAGCCCACCTATGGGCATTGGGAAGTTCCCAGAGGTTGCCACCTTGGACCTGAGGGTGTTAAATAAGTCTCCACATGCCCTTTCCAACATCCAGGACCACTAGAGTTCCCTGATGCCATTGTCAAGGCTGACACTGGACAATGGGAGTCCCATTGTCCTCACCTCTGAGTAACCCACCCTCTGGCAAACCACCACCATCACACAGGCCACCAACCCGGAACCGGCGGCCTCCTGATTGGCAGTACCTGCGTCAGGAGACGCGGCCCGGCCCAGCCACCCACCAGCCTAATGCACATTCCACCAAAACTCGACGACGGGCCGCAGAGGAGTGTCATTAATGTTTCACAAGCCTCAGGCTGAGCTGAGTGGAGAGAGAGCATCCCAGCAGGAGCGCCGGAGCCCGCAGCCCGCCAAGGGTTAAGCCATTACCCACATCCTGCTGAGCTCATCCGGCTGCAGCCTGCTTGGCGGCTGGGAGCCTACTCAGGGCTCCTGGACCGGCCGGGAGGCTGTCTGCAGCCGGGATGAAGAACTTGGCTAAAGCTCATTGCCAGCTTCCTTCCCGGGCCAGCTGTGCGCCCTCCCCAAGCCCCTCACTGTTGTCCTGGGGACATCAGGACGGTAAGTAAGGAGGGGAGCCATCCCCTCGGCCCTTCCTGGCATTTCCCTGCAGGAGGGAGCTCCTTTGAACTTTGTGTTTGGGATCTTGGAACTGGAGTTGCAAGGCAGGTGTGAGGGACAAGCCAAAGAGAGGGGACTGTGCTTTGGGAGGCAGGGATCCTGCTCCCCAGTGAGATCCTGCTCTGCACCTTCCAGAGGGAAGCTGTGTGTGTGTGTGTGTGTGTGTGTGTGTGTGTGTGTGGCAATCAGCCTGCACCCTACGCAGCCACTGAGGGGAAGGGCAGGGCAGGGATCACATGCCCAAGCCTGGGCAGAGGCAGGAGTGTAGGAGCCAGACAGCTAAGTGCCAGGCCACTGTCCGATGCGGGAGGGCATGGGTGGAACCCCAGACCCCAACTGTCCTCCCCGGCATCCCATAGAAGACCCCGGCCGGCGTCTGCCCATCCCGCCCTGCTGTGCAATATGGCCGGCGCCCAGAGCAGGGGCCGGGAGACAGGTCGCTAGCTTGTGCACCCCGACAGTGTTCATCCCAGAAAGACAGGCGCATGCAAATGTGGTAAAAATGTGCAGAGCAGACACAGGCCCTGGGGACCACACGGGCGGGTCAAAGCGGAGGCTGTCCCCTGAGCCACTTCTCTGCCTTGTTGACAGGCGGGGCCGGGACACTGGCTGGGTGGCTGCAGAGAGGACAGTCAGGGGCGTGGTCTAGGTTGACTATGACCTTTGGCGAACTTCGAACTTCACTTCCTAGAAGCTGGGTGAGCAGGTGACAGATGGTGGCTGTGTCGTGGTCACAGCGGCAGCATATTCAGAAACACTCTGGCCTCTGTCTACTCTATCAGCTCAGGCGCTGAACACCACGTACCTTATGAGAGGGTGGCGGTCACCTACGGAATGTCCCATTGGGAAGAGGGCAGGGGTGGCGGGTGGGGACTCCACTGGGGAGAGAGCGAAGACCCTCACATCTCAAGAATTTGTTTTTAAAACTACCTGGTGTCTTTCTCGGGAATAATACACCAGCTTATTTCTGCCACTTGCGCTGTGTGGCCTGCCCTCCCTTCTTCCCCCACCAGCTGAGCTTGCTCTCCCGGCCCGGCCTCCTCTCTCTGCTGTGTTTTCGGTCCTTGTGATTCCCAGAATAGTCGAGAAGCTTGGAAGGAATAGATAACACCAGGCCCGCCCACGGAGGGGCCTCTTGGAATAATATCAGGGTTGCCGGCTATAGCACAAGTTGAATGCCAATGTCTCATAAGCAACAAACACATTTTTAATTTAAGTATGTCCCATGCAACCTTTGAAACGTTCTTATATGGGAACTGAAAAAAGCATTCGTTATTTATCTGAAATGCAAATTCAACTGGGCATTTTGTCACTTTATTGGCTACATCCGGCAACCTATTATGAATACAGATGGTGTTTCGTCACATGCAAGGGGGTAGGGGGCCCGGGAAGGGCTGGAGGTTGAGTGCTGGGATAAAGACGAGCCAGTGTCAGGATGCAG
The DNA here is from genome assembly GCA_004027555.1 of Craseonycteris thonglongyai. NCBI lineage: Eukaryota > Metazoa > Chordata > Mammalia > Chiroptera > Craseonycteridae > Craseonycteris > Craseonycteris thonglongyai. The sequence goes on from PVKE010008026.1 coordinate 15,913, forward strand.
GGACCCTAGGAAGGAGGGTAAGGAGAAGAAAGAGAAACAGGCAGGGCTCCATCCTTGTGCAAGTACGGTAGGTACAATACATGAAAGACCTGGATTTGGGGCGCAGCAGCTCTGAGCCTCAGTTTCCTTGCCTGTAAAATGGTAATGACGCATCGAGCTATGAGGATGGAAGGAGATGCTCCGTGGGAAGAGGGCTGTGTGGGGCAGGCATGTTGGGCTCCGTTGCAGGATGGAGGTGGTCACTTGGGGGCCCCTCGGTCGCCAGCTCTGCTGGTGCTGGCTCCAGGATCCCCACCGTCAGCCTCCACATCCTCACAGCTCCACCCAGCAGTCCTAGGACTATCTCCGCACCCAAGGCGGCCACCCCTGCATTTCTACCCACAGCCCCATTTCCAGCATTCTCCCCCACCAGAACTGTCCCAAAGGGGAGCAGGAAAGACCCCTAAAATCCCCTTCCGAGCCTGGCTGGCTACGCCCCGGCTGAGCGACTTGAGGCAAGTCACTGAACCTCTCTGATCCTCGGTTTGATTGCCAGCAAAATGGGGTACTAATCGCCCCCTTCCTTGGCACCTGGTCCAGCAGATGAGAGGAGACGATGCAGAAAGAGCACGCGGCGTGGCTGGCGGTTATCGTGTGAAACGTGCTGACCCTTCCCCAACACAGTTAGTTTCGTCTGCCTTGGAGAAACAGCTCAGGGAAGCCTTCAAGAACGTCAGTCCATTAGAGGCCAAGGGCAGATGGAGGAGGGGGCTGGTCAGGAAGTCCAGCCTGGCTCCTTACAACTGCCCGTCATGGCCCCTTGTTAGCTAGTCCCATCCTAACACCCTCACGTGAAACACAAAGGGCGGGAAGGAACAGCCACTGGGATTTGACAGTTGCAATCGTGACCTCTCCTGCCGTGGCTCCTCTGTTTCTTGAATCATTTCACAGGTGTTCCCCGAGTCCCTGACCACAGCAAAGCGCTGAGCGACTTGTTGGGGGGTGGGGGTGCGTAGGACGTCGAGGAAGCCCAGGCCAGCCCCTCAAGGAACCTGGGAGGGAATGAAGACCTTCTGGTCCTGCGAGTACAGACAGGTATCTGATCACTTTGGGCGCAATAATTCACTTCCTTCATTCTCAGCTGCCCTTCCCATGAAGTGGAGGAACACGTCTTTGGTCCCTATTATCGTGGGCATGTGCTGCAGCTCACCAGCTTGCATAGTCCCCACACACCACCAAACCCTATGTTCAGCGACCTGGGGCATACAAGGTCAACGGACAAGCAGGGGCCAGGCTGCCTGCAGGCAGGGTCTCCACTGAGTGCGGGGTAGGGAAGTCAACCCCTCACTACGGAGACTACTATGTGCCCACGGCAGGTCCCGCCCTTCGGATGCCTTCCTTCCCTGGCCAATCCCAGTCTTTGTTC
>PVKE010008026.1:17417-48988 GCA_004027555.1 Craseonycteris thonglongyai
TGCCCCCTCCCCCCTCTGGTGCCTCCCTCCCTTCCTCTTTCCTCCTGCCCCCTCCCCCCTCTGGTGCCTCCCTCCCTTCCTCTTTCCTCCCTTTGTCTCTCCATCTCCTGTCCCCAAATCCCAATTTCTCCAAGAAGCACCTTCTCCTCCTTTCATGATCTCTTCCTCCTCAGAAGCAGTTACACCATCGTTCCCCTAAGAGCCAGGTGATGCCTCCCCTCCTCTCTATCCTGGGGCCCTATTCCTACCCTTATTTGCCTTTTCTGGAGTGATGCATTTCCTGCCCACCTCTACTCTGGATGGCCACATTTTGTCACATGGCTTCAACCACTATCAGCATTCTACCATTCTTGGTTCAGCTATACTTCTACCTCCTCCCCACACTGACTCACTCGATTACTATTATTAAGACTTTCACCGTTGTTTTGTTCTGGGGTTTGATTTACATGCATGGACATGCACAAATTTTAGTATACCATGTGGACAAAGGGATTCCCTACATATCCCACATCAATACCACGAGATAGAACGTTTTCACTCACCCCAGAAAATCCCAATGAGTTCCTCCCCACTCTTACAACCACTGTTTCAAGTTTTGTCCTATTAGCTTACGTCTTGGAAGGTTCTAGAATGTCATATAGATGGAAACACCCAGCATACACACACTTTGATGTCTGTCTTCTTTTGCACATTATATGTAAGATTCATTCATCTGTGTGTCAGGAGTTAGTTCCTTTTTATTACTTAGTAGCATTCTATTGCTCTGTCTTCTGCTCGTGGCATTTGGGTTGTGTTTTAGTTTGATCTATCATGGATGAAGCTATTATGACTATTCTTAATCAGGTCTTTTGCAGACATAGGTTTTCATGTCTCTTGGACAAAAAAATAAAAAATGTGGGAGTGGCATTGCTGAATTAAAGGGGAGGTGTATAAACCTCTTTCAAAAGTGTCTGTGCTCATTTACATTCGCACCAACTGTGTGGGAGAGCCCTAGTGGTGTGAAACTTTAACGTTTTAACCATTCTAGTGAATGTGTGGTTGCATCTCATCGTGGTTTTAATTTGCATTTTTCTGTTGAATATCAACATCACGCACTTTTTTATGGGTTTTTTGTTCATTTATTTGTCTTCCTTTGAAGAGTCTGTCCACATTTTTTACCCATTTCTGAAACTGGGATGTTTGTGCTTTCATTAATCGAATGAAGTAGTTCTAACATATTCCAGATACAGATCCTTAGACAAATGCATATTTTGCAAAAATTTTCTCCCAATGCATAGCTGGCCTGCTCATTTTCTTCTAAGTAGCTTTTAATGAGCAGAAGTCCCCCACTATGATGAAATCTAATTTATTGATTTCTTTTCTCTTTCTTGGTTGGTTATTGCCTTCTCTGTCCTGTTTAAGAAATTTTGGCTGCCTCTGGGTCACAAAGATATTCTCCTATAGTTTCTCCTAAAGGCTTGATAGTTGTAGCATTTATGGTCAAGTTATATCCAGGATTCATCTTGAATTAATATTTGTTGATGGTGTGATCACGTTTCATTTTTTCCATGTGAATATCCAGTTGTTCCAACACCATAGGTTGAAGGACGTCCCTTTCCCCCATTGAGTTACTTTGGTGCATTTGTCAGAAATGAATTGTCCTTGGTTATTGTTCGGATTGCTGGGCTGGTCACTAGAAATAGCAACCTATAAGGCTGGCTTACAGACAGCAGGCCGTCTTCCTGTTCTGGTAACCGTACAGTAGGGGTTGGTGTCCTGGGCTGGTTGCTGCAGATTGTGCGTCAGAGTTTTATTTTTACTTGTATGTATGGTCAAATCATTATCCATTTGTGCATTCAGCCTCTCATTTGTTACAAACATTTGCAAACATACATAAAGGTAGAGCTAGTACTATAGTGAACGTCCATACAGCCATCCTCTAGATTTATTCTTTTTTATTTCATCATATTTGATGTAAAGCTTGATGTGGTCATGGCATCACATCCCTGTATGTTGCTTCCAGTTGCATCTCAGTATCTATAAAGATGCTTTCTGTGTGTCCACAATATTATAATCATACCGAATACAAATTTTAAATGCTTAATGTCATTGAATATCCAATACATATTCAAACTGCCCTAAATTATCCCCAAATGTCTTTGTAGAGTTGGTTTGCTCTAGTCAGAAGCCAAAGAAGAGAACATAGTGCATTTAGTTACACCTTTTAATAATCTTTGTCTAAACATTTTATTGATCTTTCATATCATAAGTATACAGCTCAAACTATACGCGCCCATGTCACCAGCTGTAGCCTGATCAAGAGTCAGAATATTACCAGCACCCCAAAAGTCTCCCCGTGCCCCTGCTTTCAAACACAACCCCCACCCACCAGAGGGAACCGTGATCCTAACCTTCTCAAACAGCATCAGTCATCTTAAAGGTTTTTGACTTTTATGTCAATGAAATTCAATATAAACAGAAACGTGTCTGGCTTCTCTTGGTCAGCCTCCCGTCCATGTTTTCATGTATAGGGTTCCCATTCTTTCCTTCTCGCTGCTGCATAGTCCCAGGCCAGGGTGCCAACCTGCAGCCTGCCCATTTCCTAGTTGTGGGCCACAAAGAAGCCCCGCCCACTAACTCTGCCTCCCAACACTTCAAAAGTGGCCTCTACGTGAGACGGACTATCCCCTCTTCTCAAATTGCTGCCTTGAGCCAACGTTCAAATCTGCAGTCAGTCCGGGAGCCCCGGCATCTCTCACTTGGAGATCCTTACCTCAACTGTGTCTGCAAAGACCCTTATTCCAAATAAGCTCCCATTCTGAGCCATGTACGAGGTAGACATTTCACCCCTCTAGAACATTCTAGAAACTTAATCCAAACCTGCAAGTGAGGTTCTTCCTGCTGGACCCGTTCTCCAGATGTGGTCAGAGCCCTCTCAGAGCTGCAGCATCAGGGCTAAATCCCATGAACGCTTGCTGAGTGCCAGGGGATGCCCTGTTGGATACAGTTTGGGTGGAAGGCGGGTGAACTCGCCCTTGACGCTGAGGCGGTTTGCACACTAGGAGGGAGGGCAAGGCCAGCAGGCAGTAGAGGTTCTCCCAGACGGACTTTACCCCCCAGGGGCCATTCAGCAATGTCTGAGGACATCCTTGATGATCACGACTGGAAGGAGATGCTACTCATATCTAGCGGGTAGAGGTGAGAATTCTCCTAAGTACCCGGCAACGCACAGGGCAGGCCCCTGTAATGAAGAGTCGTCAGGCCCAAAATGTCAACAACACCACTGTCCAGAAAGCCTTGTATTGGAGAAAGACCCGAATCTTTTAGGACTTTCATAAAATGTGATAAAACTCACACTGTCCCTGAGTGGGTGATTTTCAGAAAACCTGGATTCTCAGAATTCAAGTGCAATTCACCACCTACGGACCTATCTAAAATAGCTCTACAAGTCCCTCAGTCCAGTGTCTTCAGTCTACAGGTGACAAAACAGGGACCAAAACAGGAAATAACTTTCATTGGCGACCAGGGCCATGTCTTAAACACCTATAATGTGTCACACAAGGCAGTCGTGTTTTGTGAAGTGTGACAGCTACCACACCCTAGGGGAAGATACTCTGTTCTCTGTATGGAGTAAGTCTCATGGGGGAGGGGGGAGTTTAAGTATCTGCTCAAGGACCCAGAGCTTAGAGGAGGCAAACTGGGCTCAAACAGCCATCCCTCTGAGGTCAAAGACCTGGATTGTTCTGTCACACGCAGACATTGCAAGGTTAGTGACTTCTTAGAACTGTGATGGAGTGATTCTTCCCCGTACAGTGTTCATTCCATGGCCTGACCCTGCCTGCCCATTCACTATCCCAAGGACTTACCCGTCTTCCTAAGTAAGTCAGCTAAATTCAAGGTTCCCATTCTTTGAGACTTCAGGGGCCATTACAACATCGATTTTAAATAAAAGATAGTAGATAGAAGAGTAGATAGATAGATAAATAGATGATGACAGAGATAGGTGATAGATAGATAATAGATAGATTAGATGATAGCTAGACCTATAGATAGATGATAGATGATAGATAGATAGATAGATAGATAGATAGATAGATAGATAGATAGATAGATAGATAGACAATGGGTGGTGGATAGGCATATCTATACAGGATAGCCAACCTTTTATCTTGGCAAGTACAAATACTAACAAAACCAACGATCTCCCATCACAGTTATTTCATAAAATGAAAACTATTCCAATACCAGACAAGGAAGGAAGGACATAGTCTCAGAGTAAAAACAGTCCTTTAAATTAAATAAATGTAACATTATGAAAAACTTACAACAGGGTTCTTATTCCTCTACTGTAGAGTGAGTCGCTCTATGATTACTAATCGACGTCATTCCACGTTCAGTAAGAGGTGGCTTCACTGCGCACCTAAGCGCCAGCGTAAAGAACTCAGACAGTCTCCCAGCTGAAAGCCCCTAGGGACGCATCCAGACCAGTGTGAACTGGTGTAAGGAGCCTGGAGTGCAAAGCCCAGCACAGCCCCATGACAAGCGGGGGTGTTTGGGCCGCCCTCCTGGATCTCCCTGGGCCTCAGTCTCTGCCCTGGAAAATGGGGAGAAATGAAGGAGCGCCTCTGAGGGCCAAAGCGCATGTGTGAGGCAAGGCCCTACTAGTCCCACTCCCCTTTCTGTGTCCAGCCATCCATCAACCCCGGCAGGGGCCCCGCCTCCCATGACACACTTTCGGTTCCTGACCTGGCAGCCACCTCTTACCCAGAGAGCAACTCTCCCGGGTCAGGTCCTTCCCGGCCCAGCCAGGCCGATGTCTGACATAACCAAGAACAGCTGCACTCCCACGTCTCCAGCAAAACACCTGCAGCCTCCGGAGGCCACGAGCCCCTCTGCCCGCCTCTAGGAAACCAGATTGCAGGCAGGACACAAACTGCCTGGCTAGGGTTTCATCACACACTTAAGGGCCCTCCCTTGTCCGCAGGGGACTAAGGTCACTTTTGAAAATAGCTATTTAGCATATGCAAATACACCGCAGGCCTGAAGGGGCGTGACACTTGGGGGCTGGGCCTGCCATGTACACCCACCCTTGTCTTGCAGGCTTTGGAAGCAGAGATAGATGCCAGTGTCCCCTCTCTCTCTCTCTCCATGTACGTGAAGGTGCATGTCTACATTCCCCAGGCATGGCAACTTTACAGTCTGACTGCCTCCCTGTCATAGGAGGAGGCTCTGTCATCGCTGTTCTAGAAAAGTGGGAGCATAGTGCTTTGGCGAGGGGGCAAACTGCAGTGCCGTGGTTCAGGCCGGGGTTGTGCGGAGGGGGTGGGGGCTGAGGGCATGCTTTTGAAATTCCCAGGGACCCTGAGCTGCCTCATCTGCAAAACTGAGCTCACGCTTCCATTCACAGGGGTCTTGCGAGGCTTCCGTTTGAGGAAGGAAATGTCTCGTGCTGTGCCTGACACACACACAGCTGACACTACGCGTGCGCACGCACACACGCACGTTGTATAAAGTATCACTATATGTTAGTCATTGTTCCAATGTGTCCTCTCGTTTAACTCTTTTGAAACCCCTATCAGTAGTCGTAGTAGTAGTAATAGTAGTAACCCATTTTATAGGTAGGAAAAGTGAGGCACAGAGACTAAGTAACTCACTCAAGATCACACAGCTAGAAGGTGATCGAGTCTGCAAGGGAGATGCCCGTCGACAAACTAGATTTTGTGGCAAGAGCACCGCTGCTCCCTGTTTTAGATACTAAAGCGGTTGGTGCGAATGATGGACTGTGTGTCTCCTGCAAGAATAAAAGCCCGCCTGCTCGCGTGGTTTTTCCCTTCTGTGGCTCTCATCCGGTTTGCCTTTTGTTTTCAGCGTAAGAGCCCCGCAGCCTCCTCCACGGACCGCCAGGCTGCAGACGCATGCGGACAACGGGAAGCGCGTGTGAGGACCCCTTGGGCTTCGCTCTTGCTTCTCGCAGCTGGGGGGACCCGGTGGCCGTTCCCAAGTCGCTGTGACGATGGAGGCCATCCCCCAGGCCCTGGAGGTCGATGAGAAGTCTCCAGAAGCCACGGACCTGCTGCCCAGCCACACGGCCAGCTCCCTATGTATCAGCTCCAGGAGCGGGTCCGTGTGGACCGCCAGCCCCAGGAGTCACTGGGAGACCTACCGCAAACCCATCATCATCATGTCCGTGGGCAGCGCCATCCTCCTGTTCGGTGTAGCCATCACCTGTGTGGCCTACATCATGACCTTGGACGAGAAGAGCCTCACAACCCTGCAGTTGGTCGGGCCTGCCTTCCTGTCCCTGGGACTCATGATGCTGGTGTGCGGGCTGGTGTGGATGCCCATCATCAAGAAGAAACAGAAGCAAAGACAGAAATCAATGTTCTTCCAAAGCCTCAAGTCCTTCTTCCTGAATCGCTGATGGCGGCCTCGCCTCCTGCGCTCCCCATCCACCCGCCACCTCCGCCGGGACTAGCAGATCTGATGGTGACCGGCAGCTGGTGCCCCATCTCAGTGCGGGCGGGTTCTGCATAAAAAATGATCCAGGCAAACCCTCTCCCTGGGCCTGTGGGGAAGAGCGAGCTCAGGGGTCCGCCCTCCCTGCAGCGGGAGGGGGGCAATGCTGGAAGTAGCTCATGGAGTCCCTCCTAGGACTGATGGTCCCCTCAGATCCTGGCCACAGCCATCCCATTCCATAGCTCTCATTCGCTGCCATGCATCCAAGCGCCACGCATCCCTCTCTCTCTCTCAAGTGCTGTGCATGTCGGGAAATTCCTCGGGGTGGGCTCTGCCCCAGGCAGAACCTCGTGTTTACATATCTGAGGGCCTGCGCTGGACTCCACGTGCACATCCGTCCTTCTAGAACCAAACTGACCGATCGAATGTCCTTGACAGACGGATGGGAGGGAGGGCTGACGCCTGGCCCACGGGGTTTGCCAGCCCAGTGCCTTTCGTGGGTGAGATACCGACTTGCATTTCAAGAGAGCCGACGAGAGGCAAGTATGAAACATTCCGAAGAGTGACACAGTGAAGGGGCCAGAGAGGACACTTTCGGACAAGGCACATGGCCCTGAACATGGCCCTGAGCGTCAATTAGCAGAGAAAGCTCCATTCTCAGTTCCGTAGCATCTGCACCAGGGGCCATGGCTTAGACAAGGAGGTGTCCGGGTTCCTCCTGACCTGCTAACTCCTTCCTGGTTCCTCTGCCCTCTGAACGTGCCGACTAGCCAAGCCCAAGCGCAGGTTGCCCTAACTTCCTCTTTGCCCCAGCCCTTGATTCTAGAACAGCCGATGGCGAGCTGTAATTGGAATGCTCCAAGATCGCTCTCTCCTTTACCTCCCTCGAGCATCAAAGCCAAGAAGACGACGTTCTGCCTGTGAATCGTCCATGGAGTTTCAGGGATGGAACTTGCTTCGAAAAGTCCCGAACCCTGCCCCAGCCCCTCTCAAACAAGCGAACCTTTGTCACGTGCCCTGCTTCGGACCAGGCCCTGGGCTGGCAGCAGGACACCCGGGGTCCCTGCTTTCTGCTTCTGTCCGAAGTGAGAGCTACTTCCCAGCCCACAAGTGATGCCCTGTGCTGAGGAACTACCTGGCTGGGGAAAGGTGGGAACCCGGACCAGGCACCTCACCCAGATTTGGGAGAGGACAGAGGGAGAGTGCTGTACCGCCCAGACTTAGAACCGGGGAAAAGCTTGGAGCCCTCAAAGAGCAGCAATTCGAGGCAGCAGGACATGCCGTGCAGACGCTAGGGGTGGGGACGGGGCACCGGGATGACATGAGGGCGCTGCAGAGCAACTTCCCTCACGTCTCAGGGGCTCCCTTCCATCCTCTCGTGGTCTCCTTCTGGCCTGCTTCCCCGCATGCCTCCATGCAGCTTCTGGGGGTGAAGGGGGCACAGGGAGGGCTTCCTGGGGTGTATGGGGGAAAGTGGGAAGGGGTTCCCAGAGGCCTACGGAGCAGAAAGCTCCCTCAGTAGCCAGGCACCCTTAGATGACAGGCCAGGAGGGGTAGCTATGGGAGAGCCAGCCACCCTGCTGCCCGAGGCCCGGCCCCGGCCTGGCGCAGAGCACTGGATAAGGAGCTGGGAGGACGGGGTCCCACACTGTTGTCACCATGGACTTGAGTTCCCTCACTCCTCAGCCTGCTGGCCTGCTGATCGCCATGGTAACCTCGCTCTCTAACAGGCATCTGTCCTTCCTGGCGGTTCCATATGCTGAGTCAGAACCTCCCCTTCCCCCCTGTGCGTTATGGGAACTTCCCGAAGGCAGTTATCTGTCACATGGGGGCCACCCCTTGCCCCTCCAAAGTTAGGGGAGCCCTGTTGCCTTTGAGCTTTACTCAGAAGGGTCATGTCTCTCAGCCATTCAGTGTGGCCGGGTCCTTTAGCCAACCTGCCCCCTCCCCACAGGGGATCAGGATCAATCCTGGGGGTGTTGCAAGTGTGACATCACTCGCCGTAGTTCCGGTGCCTCACATGACGGGGCTGGCAGACCCGAGCCTTCCTCTGACATGAAAGCAGGTGTGGTATCAGCCCTGTCCTTTCCTGTCCCACTAGCTCACTGGGAACCCACATGCCCTGTGTCGCAGTTCATCTGCCCGAAAGCCTGCAGTTCTGGGCACAGCTGTGGGAGGAGAGCCCAGGTGGATGCTGCTACTCACTACGTCCCCGTGGGAGGAAGTTTGGGGACAGCCATGACTGTAGAACATGCCCAGGTTCTGGACTCGCATTGCAGTCTGCGGCAGGACCTGCCCACATTCCCTGCTCCTCCGGCGAGTTTTCCCAGCAAGACAGATGCGGACAGCGCTCTGGAGAGAAGTCCCCGAGCGTCATTCAACCCCACTGAGAGGCGCCATGCGAGTGAGCACCCCAGCGTCACGCTGAGGTCGTCACCGCATGGAAGCCCACGATGTGGGTGTGACTGATCAGGTCAGATGCCACCTTTCTGGGCATGCCCCCTTCCACACCTGTGTGTCAGACCATGAGACCAGCATCCCTGTGCTCGGCTGCTAGATTGGATTCTCCCACCCAGAGCTCTTCTGGGAGAGTTCGGTTTAATCTGAGGCCTCAAGGAATTGTAATGTTGAAAACAATTCTACCAAACGCCGGATTCGATTAATACTTATTCTACTTCACAGTGGCTGCTGAGTCTTCATTCTGTTCCATTAGACATTCCAAGACTGTGCCCTCCGATCGTTCCTCTAAGCTGCCCCCAGCCATCACACCGTGCCCCACCCCCCACCCCATGAAGCCATTTGGGATTCACATGTGGCTCCCCAGGTGCCTCATGGGAACTGGTGACCCTACTGAGATGCTGGTGGGGAGACAGAGCAAAAGCTCCTGACTTCCCATCCCCCGCCAGCCCAGGATTGAGACCAAAACAGATACAAAGAAAGCAGGGGGGTGAGGAGAGGAGGGACAGGCATTGACTAGATGGTGATGAAAGGAGAGCTGTCTCTGGGTGGTGAGCACACATTATAACATGAGGACAATGTCCTGCAGAACTGTACATCTGGAACCCATGTGATTTTTACCAACCGGTGTCATCCCAATACATGTAACAAAGAAAGGAAGCAAGGGAGGGAGGGAGGGAGGGAAGGAGGGAGGGAGGGAGATGGGGAGGGAGAAAGGGGAGGGGAGGGGAGGAAAGAAAGAAAAAAAGAGAGGAAAGGAGGAAGAAAGGGAAGGAGGGAGGAAGGAAGGAAGGAAGGAAGGAAGGAAGAAAAAGAAAGGAAGGGAGGAAGGAAGGAAAAGAAGGAAGGAAGGAAGAAAAAGAAGGGAGGAAGGAAGGAAGGAAGGAAGGGAGGACAGAAGGAAAAGAAAGAAGGAAGGGAGGAAAGAAGGAAGGAAAAGAAGAAAGGAAGGAAAAGAAGGAAGAAAAAAAGGAAGAAAGGAAGGAAAAGAAGGAAGGAAGGAAGAAAAGGAAGGAAGGAAAAGAAGGAAGGAAGGAAGGAAAAGTAGAAAGGAAGGGAGGAAGGAAAAGAAAGGAAGGGAGGAAGGAAAAGAAGAAAGGAAGGGAGGAAGGAAGAAAAAGAAGAAAGGAAGGGAGGAAGGAAAAGAAGGAAGGAAGGAAGGAAGGAAGGAAGGAAGGAAGGACAAAAGCACCTTCCAGAATGAATCAGTGGTCCAAGGTGAGGCAGGCTTCTGTCCCCAGGTCAGCCTGCCAGTGTCCCCATGAGCACAGAGTGGCAGTTTAGCTGGCTCTGTGGCCTCCTCCTCCCTCCTGCCCCAGCCTCTCTGCACCTCTGGGTCCTAAATCCTGACTTTCTCCTACTGGCTTCCCCACCAGACTCACTGTGGCCGGGACCTTCGGCTCATTCTAGCTTGCTCTGTCCTTCATAGAGGAAAAGGCAGGATAGTGCCGGGTCTGGACAAGCCTGCAGCCTTTTATTTTTTTGCATCCCCACAGCACTGTCAGAGCCGGGACCCCCCCAGTTCTCCTGTCCTCCATTCCAATCCCTGTGTCCCTGTGACCAGCCCTCGGAGAGCAGAGGTCCCTGATAAACCCAAAACCAAACCCCCAATGTGTATGGCATGAACGATGTTCAAGGGACTTACCAGGGCATGAGGAGACATCTGGCAACACAGTCGGTGTCACAGGGGCTTGGGGTGGGGGCAGAAAGGAGCAGGAAGGGACAAGACAAGTGGCCGCTGGCAAAGACATTCCGGAATGCTGTCTGAGGAGCAGAGGGGCCTTAGCTGAAGCTACTAAACATTTCCCGGATGTTTCCTGCACACTAGGGACTGGTCTAGAAACTTGATGCATTGGCTCACTTCATCCTTTGCAAAAACCCTGCTCTGAGGTACTATTGTAATCGTCATCCCCATTTTACAGGTGAGACGAGTGAAGCATGGAAACAAGCTAGGACAATACCAAAAACCAGGATTGAAAAGCAGGTGACCGGGCTCCGGAGGCCACACCCACCATCTTCACCCCTTTCAGTTCCCCAAAGGCCTCTGGGGGGCACAGCAGAAGGCACGAGGGTCCCTATGAGGGGCTCTGGCCCGCAGGGTGAGACAAGCAGGAGTGGAGCGGGGTATTGGGAGACAGGGAGGCCGAACCGAGCAGCGGCCCAGAACAGCACCCAAGAAAGTGACCAGGAGCCACGAGGAGAGGACAAAAGGAACCAGAAACGAAACCAGAATCCTAAGCAGCTGCTACAGGCCAGCTCCATGCTAGCAACCCTCACATCATTTTTGCTTCCCTCCACCCACACCCCAACCGCCACATCAGCTAATCTTTTGTAACACGTTTTATGGAGAAACAAACACGGCTCAGAAAAGTAAAGAATGTGGAAGCCGGGATGGCTCAGCGGGTTGAGCGCTCACATTGCAGCCCTGGGGTCCAAGGATTGAGTCCTGGCCCCAGCCCGTGCGGACCCATATGCTGAACTGAGGTGTGCTTGCCACCCCAGTTTGGTTCCCGCCAGGACAAGCTTCTCATATGGGAGGCCCTCCAGTTCGGGTCCCGTCTGGGGCATTCCTCCCATGCGGGAGGCCCCTGGCCCTGTTCTCACCCTGCATGGCCCCATGCCCACCTGTGTGGAATGAAACCATATGGAAAACTAATGACCTACAACTATGGAGACTGCTCTGGGCCCTCCCCCTTCTCTCTGTCTCTGTCTCTGTCTCTGTCTCTCTCTCTCTCTGTCAAAACAATAAAATAAATCTTACCAAAAAAAGTAAGGAATGTGTCCTAGGTCGTACAGCCCATAGCGACAGATCAGAGTTAGGCCCAAAGCTGCCTGGGGAGCTCACACTGTCTTACCCTTGGACTCCTGGTTTTATGCCACGTACGTGGTCAGAGGCAGGAATGGCAAAGTCAGAGCAGGTGACCTCGGTTCATCCGTCCCATGGGCCAGGCTGTTCTGCAGAATGTCCTGCCACTGGCGACAAGGACTCCCTCTAATATAGTCTTTAACTTAGTTATTATAGGCTTCATTTCTGACTGGTGGTTTCTATGTTTTCTACTTCCTATCTCTTTGTTGAAGTTCTCTCCGAGGTCACTGAGCATCCGTATAACCTGTGTACTGGACTCTGCATCTGGTAGAATGCTTGTCTCCAGTTGGTTCAGCTCTTTTTCTGGAGTTTTGTTCTGTTCTTTCGTTTAGGACGTGTTTCTTTGTCTCCTCACGTTGACTGCCTCCCCATGTGTGTTTCTATATATTAGGTAGGGCTGCTGTTCTCCTGGTCTTGGTAGAATGGTCTGATGTAGCGGGCATCCTGTGGGGCCCTGGCACAGTCACCCTGGTCACCTGAGCCGGATGCGCCATGTGTGTCCATTGTGTGGGTTGTATGTGCCCTCCTGTTGTAGTTGAGCTTTGGTTGCTGTTGGCACGTCAATGGGAGAGACTGACCCTCGGGCTGATTGGCTGTGAGGACTACCTGTGACTACAGTGGAGCAGCTGCAGTTCTGGGCTGAGCCTACTGAGCGGCATTCGCTTTAGCCGGGCTCTGGTGCCTGCCAGCTGCCTTTTGGGGGTGTCGTCCATGGGGGCAGCGGGGTGATGTTCCAGCTTGTTCTGAAGCCAGCATCCAGGTGCGCCAGCCCCAGGACCTCTTGGGAGTGACTCCGCCATTGGCCAAGTTCAGCTGCATCCTGTGTCCTTCCGGGGCCAGCTGGAGTAAGCCGCAGTGCCATCGCAAAAGATTTCCAGTTACGTGTGAGGATAGTAACTGCCTTGTTAGGTCCTTGTCAGGATTCAACAAGGTCATAGAAAGTGCTAATAGTACATAGCTGTCGGTCAAAGTGCTAAAAGAACATAGTAGGTGTTTGCTAAAAGGCAGTTATTAAGATTTTCACAGGAAAAGAGAGTCTTGGGCTGCAGACATAACACAGGAATTCCCAACTCCTCCCTTATAATAGCGTTACACCATAAATAGACTCTTCTGGGTAAGCAGGACCTAGATATCTGATGTCAAACAAAGAATGCAGCTTTTTTGGGGCAGAGGGCAGCTCTCCCTGTAGCCTTCATTACTAGAGAGCTGCTTCCCAGACTGACCACAGGTGCACATTTTCACTTAAAATCCAGGTAAGAACCTCGTAAAATTCAGGTAAGAACCCAACGTAAATAACGTATTTTTCTGTATATACGACACCCCCATGTATAAGACGACCTCCTACTTTTCTAACCCAACAGCAAGAAGTCAATTCACGGGTTACTCTTGTGTATAAGACGACCCCCAATTTTTGGTCTAACCATTTTTGGCAAAAGTACCTACCGTCTTCTATGTAGAAAAAGGCGGTCATTCTGGGACCGGCTGCTCAACGCTCCATTGGTGCCCATTCACTGGGGGAGGGAAGGAAAGCCACACACCAGCCTGCAGTCACTGCGTGTCCTGAAGGAGAGGGTGCAGCTGGCTTCAGGGACTGTGCAGAGTCACGGGGCTGGTGAGTGGCACCAAGTGTGTGCCCACGGTCAAGGCCGGGGCAGCCCCATCAAAGGATGAACCGGAGTGAGGTCGACTCCTGGGAAGGTGGGTGCTGGCAAGAAGAGACCGGCTGGGGCGTGCAGCTGAGGGGCTGCTGAGGCACCAGGCATGCCTGATCAAGACGCCCGATGTGGGAAGGACGTGGGAGGCGACACAAGGCCCTGTCCCAGATGGGCAGGGACAGGCAGCCTTGTTCCTTCCCTTCCGTCAACACACCATTATGACTGAGCACCTCCTGACCACCGCACTGTGCGCCGAGGAGAGCAAAACGGACACACATGCCTGCGTTCTGGAACTTTCCTTCTGGGAGGGGCAGACAGGCCAGAAACGAGGACATCATCAAAGGGACAAGATGGTGTCAGAGAGTGACGAGGGCTACGAAGTCAAGACACAAGGTGAGGGGATAGAGGATGGGGGAGGGCTACGTGGAAGTGTAGCCCAGGCCTTCTGGGACAGAACATTCTAGAAGAGGAAAGCAAGGGCAGGAGACCTCCCTGAGGAGGGAAGGAGCTGCTGTGCTGCAGACGCCATCCTTCCTCTTCCCCCATCCTCTCTCCTCTCCCTGCTCTGGCGTGGCTTCCACACCCCCCTGCCCACACCCAACACTAGCATCAGTGAATGTCCCCCGAGTCAGCAGCAGCTACAGACACCTGCGTTGAGCTCCACCCAGCACATCCCAAACTAGGTGGCCGCATTGGGATGTTCCCAAACTCATGCTCCGTCCTTCTCCAGCAAGTAAAAGCAGCCGCATGGCTCACAGGCGACAAAGAGGGAAGAGATACGGCACAATTCTTTGTGGGGAGAGGAGGTCCCAACAAAACCAATGTCCTGAGCAAGACCTTGTGTTCTGAGCCCTGGGTCCCCTGCTCAAGGCCAGCGTAGGTACCCAGGGGAGCTGAGGGCCAACCTCCAGCTGGGTAGGTAGCAGCCTGCATTAGACGCCACCATGGACAGGTCTGAGCAAAGCCCTAGTCCCCTCCTGTTCCTCACTGTCCCCTCTTCCTCCTGTCCCCACTTCCTCCTTCAGGAACCGTCTGTCTGTCCTTAGACATCACCACTGGGGGAGAGCCATACACACACATACACTCACACAGTGGAATATTAGTTAGCCACAAAGAAGGAAATTGAGACACATGCTCCAGCGTGGCTGAATCTTGAGGACTAGGTCTTTGAGCGAGTTGGTTGATAAATGAGGAGCTGTTCAAGGTGGTGGATGTCTTGTGGTGTGTCGTGGAGCCACCCGGTACATATTTTTCAATAGATATCATGACATCACTCTTATAAACGAAACACACAGTCTTGCGTGATTGTGAAAGCTTTGTGTAGGGGACACTATCGGACTGTGGACACAGACAAAGACTGAGAAAGGGGAGTCCCATGCTGGAAAACTGGTTGTTAAACAGGGAGGTCCTAAGTGAGGAGTGGCTGTACATCATCTGAAATACTATAATTCAATATAATCCGAAGTGATGTCATTTATGTGTTCATTGTCTGTCCCCCCTTTTAATGTCAGCTCTGAGAGGTCAGGCTCTGTCCTTGACCCCCTTTCTGCTGCCTGATACATAACAGGTGCTCCATAATATTGGTCTCATTGAAATCCCGCTTTGACTCAAGGTGACCTTGGGGAGGATGAGCACCTCACATGGGTGGACAAGGTGGAACCAGCCAGAGCCCAGGTGGAGAGAAGACCCTCTCATCAGGCTATCTCCCAGTGACACGGGGCAACCGAGGACATCTGAGGGTCCCAGGGGCTGAAGCACTCTTCTTAGTGGTGTAATGGGCCACATTTAATGGGTGAGAATTTTGTAAACCTGTTGTTTCTAAGAGCTGGGTTTGAGCGCCTACATTTTCTATCTGTACTATAGCTCAAGTGGAAGGATGTCCGAAAACAAACAACACTTTTGGCTACAGTTATGGGTTGAATTGTGTCCCCAAATCCATATGCTGAACTCCTAACCCCTAGTCTCTATAAATCCTACCTAAACGCTTGACCTTATTTGGAAATAGGGTCTTGGCAGATGTACCATATCTTTCCGTGCATAAGACGATAAGGTTGTTTAAAATTGTTGGGCCAAAAATTGGGGGTTGTCTTATACACAGGAGTAGCCCGGGTATTGATTTCTTAATGTTGTATTAGAAAAGTAGGGGTCATCTTATACAGGAGGGCATCTTTTACACAGAAAAATACGGTAATGAGGAAGATGAGGTTATACTGATGTAGGGTGGGTCCCTACTTACAACCACCATAACTGGTGTCCTTACACAAAGGACAAGTTTGGACACAGAGATATGCACATCAGGAGGAAGACACCTGACCATGAAAGTCACACATCTACAAGCCAAGCGATGACCAAGGTTGCCAGTGGGTCATCAACAAGGGCAGAGGCGTGGGACATTCTTCCACAGCCAGCTGACAGATCTCAGACTTTGGACCTCCGGAACTGGGACGTTCATCCGCTTCTGTTGTTCACGCCACCCGTTTGGGGGTCTCTGGCACAGCACCCCCAGGAACCGTGTGCATCTATTCCCAACAGCAGACGCTAGACGTGACGAGTGCACAGGTCGTGAGGGCTCTCTGGGGGACAAAGAGGGTGGTGACGTGCTGGTGACAACTAGACACAGCCAAGTGCCCTTTGTCATGTGTTTATTGCTAATGACTGGCCTTTGGTCTCAGCCTGCCTCCGCCCCAGGCCTTTTCTGCTTCCCACAACTCTGCTTACTGTCCCTGCTGCTTCTGTCCCCACCTCTCCCTCCAGCCTGTCCCACTCCAGGGCTCACATGTCACCGGCTTCTCATCCACAATCCTTGTCCGTCTCTCACAGTTGTGTCAATCCCCAGATGGAACATCAGGAAATGGGGGGGGGCAGGAAAGACTCACAGGGCAGGCTTTGGGGGTCCCCTCCGCCTGGGATGATTTCTGGGGGCAGAGGGACATGGTGAGCCACACCGAAGAACAGCCCCATATTGTGAGAAGAGATAGGCCAGGTGCAGAATGGAGCAGCCACTACAGTTCATTTTCATGAGACAGAAAGCGGACGTTGATTGGCTCTGGAAGAACAAACCCCAATCATTTCAACTGGGTTCCTTCTGCTGGTGAACATGTCATTTTTTTTTTCCAGCTAGAAATATATGTGTGTATTTGTGTGCATATGTGTGTGTGTGTGTGAATAATAGAAATAAAAGTGTCTGTGGAGATGCACAACCCAAGGGACCCATGTCTCCCGGGGATGCTCAGGATCTGTGTGGGTGCAGCGGACGTGAAGTGGGGTGCTGGGGGACACTCCCTACTTCCAGCTTCCCTGACTCATCACCTGATGCCGGGTGGGAGAACGATGACTAGGCCAGCTGGCCCAGGACTCAGACTGCCCGACATGTAAAGATTTTACCACTAAAATCGTTGCGCACACACGCATGCACGTACACATGCATGACTCTGCTAAGGACCCCCAAAACCAGTAGGTAGCCAGGCTTGGACATGTCCATAGGGAGCTCAACCTGCCCTATAGATCACTGTCCATCCGCCGTTCTTCCCAAGAACCTCTCCCCTAGTCAGAGTTCCAGCACAATAGATTAGAAGAGCCATGGCTTCCCCGCAACTGGGGGGCGTCCCCGCCTAGCTGCCTACCTGCTACTGGTGGATCGGCGTCAGCCGCTCCTCACTGGGAGCTGCTCTGGAGCGTTCACCTGGCTTGAGTCCGGTCGGTGGTGTTTCAGATCCAAAACCTCGTAACTGAGAGAGTCCAGCAGCACGAATGCCCTCTTCTACGAGCGGGTCATCCACACCAGCCCTTTCAGAACCAAGTCATTCTGTACCGTGACCCTAGCCCGCTCAAGCACACTCGGTGCATCTTAGGTGAAAGGTTCACGTTGCTGTCTATCTCGTGTGAGACACAGCGAGCCATACGCCATTCAGACGGTACGTCTGCCGGACCGTGTAGAACGCCCCCCACCCCACTCCCTAATGCTTTGTTTTGGGACATTTCTCCTTTGTCCTGGCTCATTGTACATGCTGGAAGCAAAACCTGAAGCACCTGGGGAAGGCAGAAGAGGGCGGGAATGATTTCTTTCAGTTGTGTTGGAGAGGTGTGGTGCCCAGTTCAAGGCTATTATTTGAGGACAGGGTGGAATGGGGGGGTCGGGGGGGGACCCATGGAAGTGATGGAAGATGGTTGCTGAGTTTGCCTCAGTTGATGTTCATTCTGAATGCCCTATGAGTGGCCATGATGGCAAGACCGTCTGCTTATACGTCATTCCTAGGGGACCAGGTGGCGTCCCCAAGACAGCAAGCCATTGTGGAGTTCGTCTAGAAAGCACAGTCCCAGAACCGGGAAAACTCTTGGGGACCTGGGCCTGGAGTGGCCTTTCGATCTCCACCCAGTTTACCATGAACAGAGGCCAGAAGTCCCTTCCCCCTGTTGTGTCCCTCTTGTCACCTCAGTCTTTTATTTTTTTTCAAGTTTATTTGATTGTTTTGAGAGAAGCTGAGAGATAGAGAGAGAGAAGGGGGAGTGCCCAGAGCAGTCTCCATAGTTGTCCACCATTAGTGGTGACATGGTTGCATTCCACGCAGGTGGATGTGGGGCAGGAACTGAACTGGGGCCTCCCGCATGGGAGGCGAGAACCTTCTCAGCCATCCTGGCAGTGACCAGTTGGGCTACAGTTCAGCATGTGGGTTTGCACGGGCCGGGGCCGGGAATCGAACCCCAGACCTCAGGACTGTGAGGGACATACTCAACCGCAAAGCTGCGCTGGTCTTGCCCGCCTCTCAATTCTATAAGTCTGCGTTGAGCCTCATTGCAGGCAGCTCAGGCCCTGGGGAACACAGGGAATCTACAAGACACACCAAACGTCTCCTGCTTGACCAATTCTGACAGCACATTGGAAACATCTCTTTAGGTCAGCAAATTCTCTTCCAACCTTTTATGTGCACCCCCACCCCCATCCCCACCACAAGGCGGAGTAGGGCAGAAGAGGGAGGAGGGATGAGAACCCCACCCTGGCTGAACAAACCCAGGAACTTGGCAGGATTGGTCCAGGACTCAAGAGTCTGATGCCCCCAGGGTCATTGAAAATCCATCCCTGGTTGGCCCCCCGCGATGACCACCAGCCCCCTGAACAGGGACATGGGCTGCTCAGGTGAGCTGAGCAGGCCCCAAACACCTGGTCCCACTCCCTCCCCTGCTGCGTGCTTATAAAAGCTAGAGTCACTGGTATTTCCTTGTGGCTGCAAACACATTGCTCTCTCATTTGCTCAGACCCGGCTGGGAGGAGGCAGCAGGAGACAGAGCCACCACCCTCCCATGCAAATCACCCCCGGAGGTGGCAGGGGCTCCTCATGCTGCCGCTGCCGAGGCCCTGGGGGCGGTGCAGCCCCGGGCGCTGTGCACTGCTCCTGGGCTTGGCCCTCCTGCTGGACGCAGTGGGGCTGGTGCTGCTGCTCCTGGGCATCCTGGCCCCGCTTTACTACTGGGACTTCCTGGTCTACACGGGGGCCCTGTTCCTGGCCTTCAGTCTGCTCTTCTGGGTGATCTGGTACTCCATCAACATCCAGCTGCCGCTTGAGAAGCTGGACTTGTAGTTGGGCCGGGGGCTTCCTGTGGACCTGAGGACCTGGGGCAGGCCGAGGGGCCGGGACGGACACGTTGGGGCTCCCTCCCAGAATGCCCCACCAGGGCCCAGGTGAGTGCACACGGGCCCTGCGGGAGGGGTGGCCAGGGAGCCGCCGATGAGCAGGGGCAGGCACGCATCTGCGGAGGGGAAGGGTTTAGCAGCCGGGAGGTTGCACCGGCTGGAGTTCTGTCAACCTGGGCTGTGGCCTGGGCCAGGCAGAGCCCGTATTGTCCTCCCTCAGGACCAGAAAGAGGGGCTGCACCACTCCTTACACTTCCGCTGCCTTATGGGGGGTCCTGCCACTCAGAGCAGGACGCGGTCCCTTTAGCGTAGAAGTGAGAGGAAGAGGCCCGTGTTGGGGACAATCCCTGTTGGGGGAGGACGGAAGTTCCCCGGCGGCTGTGTGTGTGCCCCGGTGTGCGTACAAGCTGGGCTGCCTGGGCACACACAGAGCAGAACCACCCAGAACAGCTTGTTCCCTGCACCTGCCCAGACGGGACCCGCCTCCACATCCACGCTGAGGGCACCGGCCTCCTCTCTCCTCACGAAGCCTCCCATGCAGTCGACACCCCCCACCCCTCACCCCTAGCCAGCCTGGGAGACCCCCGAAGTCAAGACACCGAGGCTGACCCTTTCATGGGCCAGTGGCTCAATGACCACATGTGACGCAGGAGGCTGATGCCTGTGAGATTTCCCACGTGGACAAGGACCCGGTCTGGCTCCACAGCCCTGGACTAGAGATGGGCAGCTGTCCCCAAGGGACGGCCGTGGAAGCCCCGATTGGTTTGAGATCGTCAACCCCTCCTCCCCTGGTGGACGGGGCTCTACACTCAGACACAGCTGGGTGCTCCCTCTTGAGTGCTGGCCGGAAGGGCCAAGGTCATTGCTGGGTTGGGAGGCGGGACCAAAAGCTTGAGTATATTCTGGGGAAGTCCATCTGACCCTCAGGACCGAGAGTCCAAACAGCCATCGGAAGCAGTTCCAGCGGATGGGGTGAGCCCGTCCCTGGCAGATAGAAAGAGAACAGGAGACAAGCCAGAGGCCTTGGGCCCCACTCTGGGCAGGACCGCATGCTCACGGGTGACATCGGACCACGTGCGTGATGCTCTGAGCCTCCGCCTTCTCATCTGTGAAACGAGGAGGTGGTTGCCGGCCCTTCTGGTCAAGGATCCAAACTAGACAAGGCAGGAAAAGGCTCTTGGCAAATAAGGCGGTTCTTACCCACAGTCATTGTTGTTATGGAACATAAAACATGGGTGGGACATACACCCAGAGTCCCAAGGGGGACTACCTTGGTGTACCTCACGTTGGTGGTGGTGACAGTCACTTTAGAGTTCGCATCATGACATGCCAAAGCAAGAAGGGGCCCCTGGTGTGTTCCCTCAGGTACATGGATGTGTCAGGTGCTGGGGAGGCTGTGAAGAATGAGACACATGAGGTCTGTCCCCTCAGGGAGGTCCCCATCAGCAGAGACAGACATTGACCAAATGCTCTCCCTAATGGGGGCCCAGTAACAGAGTAACAGAGCAGACTTTCAGAAAGAGGCAATGGCTTGAGCCAAGGTCCTGGGGTAGCAGGAAATAAAAGATGGCAGGGCAAGTGCAGAAGAGGTTTAAGCGCCCGGTGTGGGCAGATTGGTGATCAGGCAGAGCCTTGCATCCTGGTTTAAGCGTTCGGGTCTTTATTTTAAGAACAATAAGAAGCTAGTAAAGAGATGAGTAGGCTGATGATATGATGGTGACGATGATGATGATGATGAGCAGTTCAAGTGTATTTTGGGAGCGAAGTCGCTTGCCTAAACAACCTGGGGTCCCAGCGTGGGGCTTCCGGCCCTGCGCACTCTGCCCTCATTGAAAAGGAAGACGTTCAATGGCCCAGTGGTAGAGAGCTGGGGCCAAGGGCCAGTCGTCTGGCTTGGATCCAGTTTTGTTCCTGACGAGCTGGATGGCCCGGGGCGAGTTACCTCACCTCTCCAGTTTCAAAATCTGCAAACAGAGGCCATGCTAACAATAACCCCGCGTCAGAGACGATGCTCATAATAGCCCGCAACTCCTAAGGATGTTGTCCAGATTGAGCGAGTTCGTCTGTGTGCAGCACTCTACCTGCGATGATGACGCACAGCTCTGTCATGATACTGGGCGCTGGGGCATCACAGAAGAGTGTCACAGCCCCCCCAGACTGACATCCCTGAAGCATTGTGCTCACTCGTAAGGCAGATGCACCAGTGGGAGCTGCCCCAGAAACCCCAACTGCTGTCTAGGCTCAAGGGGACTTCAGAAGCCGTGAGAGCCATTGTGTTCTCCACGGACTACATTGTGCAAATGTCACTTCTACCTTTTCAGTCCCCACACTCTGCATTCCTGGGGACCCTCAGAGCCAGCCAGCCCCTCCAGGGAGCCTCCCCTGGGCCCTCCATGTCTAGGGCTGACCTCAAGTGACAGGCTCCTGGTGCTGGGACGTGACATTCTGCTCATGAGTGTCCATTCAGTCCCCTGGGAGAGGTTTCCAACTGTACTCTGAGGGGCTGGAGTGGGGGGAAGGGAGCGAGCAGGCAGGAAGCCAACATCCCACCTCACACACAACACACACCCTGCGCCCACAACAGCGGGTGGTCCACGGTGTTGTCTGCTGAACTTTCACATGCGGCTTCAGGTGAAGGCGAGTCCTGACGCCAAAAGACATGTCTGCGAACAGCTCGTCTCAGTCCCCTGTGTCCCCTGACCTTTGGCCTCGCTTGTAATCTCCAGCATATTCATGACATATAGGCAGTGGGTGACTGGTTCTGCCTGTTCCCCGATCCTCTGGGTGGGAGACAAGGAACAGGCCGGGCGCCTGGACTCCCAAGCCCAATGCTACTGCTCTGAGCTCACCCCTCAGAGCCCTGGAGTCTGGTTTGCTGGCACTGCCCTCCTGCCGCACCTCAGAGGTGAGGAGGCCACACCCCCAGCAACAGGTCTGGTAAAGAACTTGAGTGAGGACAGGGCAGGGTCTGACCACTCACAGCTCTTGGCCTGCAGCTGACACGGCTCCCTGGCACCTCCTGGCCATTAAACCTCAAAGCCTCCTCCCCCTCCCCCAGGGGCGTCAGGCATGAGTGACTTGTTTTTATAGCCCAACTCTGTGCCAAGCGAGACATCGGACCATCTGATTGTATCACTTGGTCTCTATGTTTGCTCTGTGTTCCACTTCCTGGGCATTTCTTGTAGATAAAGTCCCCTGGTGAAGTCAGGTGAGGGCTCTTGCCCTTTGATAAGAGGGAGTAAGATTACACTCCCCCGCAAACACACACACACACACACACACACATTATACACGTTTATCAACACTCCCTCCCTTCACACACACACAACCCCCTCCTGTACACACACCCACAGTCCTGGCCCAGGCCTGGGCGAACCCATGTGCTGAGCTGCAGCACAACTGATAACCACCCAGATGGCTCAGGGGCGAAGGTTCTCGCGTCCCACACAGGAGGCCCCAGTTTTCGTTCCTGCCCCACGTAGCCCCACGTCCACCTGTGTGGGATGAAATTATGTCACAGCTAATGACGTACAACTATGGAGACTGCTCTGGGCTCGCTCTCTCAAACTATAAAATTTTAAAGAGAGAGAGGAAGGAAGGAAGGAAGGGAGGGAGGGAGGAAAGAAGGAAGGAAAGAAGGAAGGAAAGAAAGAAGGAAGGAAAGAAAGGTTAAAAAAGTAAGGATTAAGGGAGGAAGGGAGGGAAGAAGGAAGGAAGGAAGGAGGAAGGGGAACCTTGAGATTCACTGAGAGAGGCACTGTGCATCAGCACCACCAACACGGTGAAGAAAATATTGTTGTCATGACTACTATCATCATGAGTCCCCTTTGACAGATAAGCACATTAAGGAGCGGAGAGGCCAAGCCACGTGTCCAACATGATGGAGCCAGATCGCAAAACCAGGTGCACCTGCCCTTACGGTTCACTGTTCCCACTAGACTTGGGGCTGGCAGGCCCAGCCCATGGGCCAGTGTGGGCCCTTCCACTGTTTGGGTAAGTGGCGTTTTATTGGAACACAGCCAGGATCGTGCACTCAGGTTCCAATGATAACCACAGGGGTGGGTACCCGCTTTGCCTGAAATACTTGGTGTACTATCTGGCCTTTTACAGAAATCATTCGCTGACCCCTGGCCTTGACATGCTTATTTTCCATAGAAGCCAAAGTCACAATCCTGAGCCGTGTTGGCTCTGGGGGAACAGGAGAAGGCAGGCAGTGGGGAAGCACCTAAGGGTTCCCAGCGACAAGAAAGGAGTGCGACACAGACAAGGGGCAAAGAGGACAAAGAGGGACATGGTATCAAGAGTTGGGGGGGAGGAGAACTGACCATCGAATGCCTCAGAGCCACCAGGAAGGCTGTGCCCTGAGGAAAGGGGAGTGAACTTGGCCTTTATCAGTAAATGTCGGAGACAAAAATGAGACTAGCACTACTGACGGAGTGGCTGCTAAGGTATCTGCAGCAGGAGTGAGTGCAGGCGAACCTTCAAGAGCCGGTGTGAAGTAAGATTTATCTCAGAAGAGGTACAGAACACTGAGCAGGACAGGTGAGTGGAACAGAGGAGCCAGCAGAGAGGAAAAGGGGACACAGACATCACAATCTAACCAATAGATGTCTGGCCCCACCGAAGGTCGTGGGCAGGGGTAGAATCCAGGCCCATACAGAAGTATTAGCTTTGCCTGCAAGCAAGGGCGGCGAGAGAGAAGATTGGCTAATCACTTATTTTCACACTCTCATTTGATGCTCACACCTCCTCTGCTAGGGAGTCAGATCCCCATTTTCCAGGTGGGAAACTGAGTCTTCAAAGCACCCGGAAATGGTGCGGTTGAAGGGCACCCCCAGACAGAAAGCCCGAGTCTCGCGGGCTCCTCAAGAACCACGCTGGCTTCGCCACACACAGGCTCGAAGCGACGTAGCCAAGTCGTGAGCTGATCCGTCGCCTCTTCATTTATTCCACACAGGTCCCTGCTGGCAGAGAAGTGTCAAAGTCAGAAGATGCCCCTCTTGGTGGCCTCCTGTTCAATAGTGTCCCGGAGGACATGGAGGACATGAGGTCGAGGCTTTCGAAGAAGACGTTAGGATGCCCGTGGGTGGCCCACATGTGCCATGCTTCATCTGCAAGGTGCCCGGCTCCATTAGGAGTCCAGCAGCCCTGCACCAGGCCATGGACACCCCTCCTGCAGCCTCAGCTGTCCCTGGAAGTCCTGAGAATCCTCAGCAGCCTCACATGGCTGCTTGCTGTGGGCATCGACACCAAATGAGACGTCCTGGGCCCTGCCACGCCCCTTGTCAATGTTCTTTCAATAACAAACTACCGGAACCAAGTACAGACCTCTACATGGGATCTCGGACCAGCGTGTGTCACACGGCATTGTTGCTACTGCTCTTGGACTCTTGGAACAGACTGTGTGAGGCCCTGGAAGGTCTTACCCATCCCTCGATGTCACCCACTTGGCACACAGGAACAGGATTCGATGTGGTGGTTGCAAAACCGATGCATAGCCAGTGCATGTGTGAGGGGCCGCCCTCCTGGGGGCTGGACACTGGGCACTGTTAACAGCCCATCCCCCGCCCCATTTGCTAAGCCAGGCCATGCAGGTGGCTTGCGTTGAGGCTTCAGCCCACTGAAACCCTCCGGGCATTTTTCTGACAAGCAAGCGAGGCCTCCGCTGTGCTGTCCTTGGGTCATTCATTTCTAGATCCTACAAGCAGGACTCTTGTTTTGATCTTGACTCAGCTGCCCCTGGTCCAATGCAGCCCAAGTAGGAAGGTCAAGCTTCAGAGACTAATCAGATGGGCTCATGCGCATCACCTGGGCTCGGCCTGACCCACCCACTCATTTATATTTCCCCTGGTCGAATTGTCTTTGTTTCACCCTAAAAGTGTACGTGTTTCTTATACACCACCTCCAATCTTTGACGGGATGAGGTAGTTACCTAAACAGAGACCTCTATTTGACCTTTTGTTAAAACATGATAGAACATGGTCTTAAAAAAAAGTTCTCCAACACCCAGTTTTATCATGCTCCCTAGAATCATTTAACCTGCCTCCGTGCCAATAAATCATGGAATTCTACAGGTGGTATTGAACCTTCTGGAAGAAATGCATAGAGCCCGGGGCGATGCAGACAGTACATGGTTATTCTGACAACGTGGAATCTTCTGAAAGTTCTGTGCTCTACCACCAGCCTGGCTTCTTAGCATTAGGCTGGACTCAGAAACCTGAAGAGATATGATAAAAGAGAAGAAACATTCCACTCCTACTCAGAACCTTTTCTGACCGTCTTCGCTTGTATGCCTACTGATCTGCCCTGTTGCACATTTCTTGGTGTGTCTGGCCTAGTCACTGAAGAAGCATTTGTTTTTACTAGACGTTCTCTTAAAAAGACATCAGCACCGAAGGAAAAGTCACATCAAGTCGAAATCTCTCTGAACAATCCCTTAGGAAGACACGTGTTGAAGGCCATGTAACTTCTTTGCCTGAGAATAACACAGATGGTAGCTTTGGGGGTGTAAAACATACTGTGATATTGGGGTCCCCGTCTCATCATTTGGAAACACCAAGTGTAGAATTGGGTTGTGCTTGCTTTGTGGCCCCCCCAAGTTCCTTCCTCAGGAACTACACTCAGCATCAAGCCTCCATAGCTCTGAACTGCATCTTGGGAGCATCCATCCTTTATGTCAATTTATTTCCTGCATCCATTAGCTGGGTGTGTCCTAAGACACCAGACAGGCCTAAGAGAACTCGCAAAGTTGTTAGGCTTAGCCTAAAACTGGATGTAATGAAGCATTTCGATCGCAGCCAGTGAAATAAAGACATCGTGTGAACATTGAGTTTGCCTGCATTCACCGATTATGTTAATACGATGTGCACACAGAAAGAATCCTGGAAGTTGTGGAAGTTGCTACTGGTTCTGCTGGTAGCAAAGTGGTCTCTTATCAGCACCCAGCACTGGATAAAATGGGAAGTCCACAGCTGGAGTGGATGGTGGCTGAACAAATGTGACGTTCCATCAAGTTATCTTATACGTAAGGAGAAATCAGTCTTTGCAACAAGTGTGCTCGTACATGCATTATTTTGATTTTATACAGGCTGTGTGTTTATTATATTCCCGCTTTCACTACGATAGTGTTATTTTATGTTCTATGTGGTATGAATTGGTAAGTTGTCTGCGGGTCTGGGAACACTCACAAAGTTTTTCGTATAAATTAGCAGTAATGGCTTCACTTTACGTGACTTCGGCTCATGAAAGTTTTCATGGAAACCCCCTCATTTCGGATACTGGGGGAAACCTGCACCAGCCTGGGAACTCCCAGGTTTCACTGGATGAGAAAGTGCGTTGGACGTGGCTAAACACGGAAGGTCCAAGGGTCCTTGTCACTGACCTCACAGCAGCCACATCCCTTCCTTCCTTCAACAAATATTCACCCCAGGCCTCGCCCCCACTGGTCACAAAGATGGCCCCTCATGGGAGATCCTTTTGTTCTGAAGCTTGTCATTTTCAGGACAGGGAGACAGAGATGAGGAAGAGATTCACACCCACCCCCATTTCTGCAAGGCCCCTCACTTACTGGGCTACGTGCCTCCCAAACTCCCCGAGTCAGTGTGCAAAGAAATAATTAGTATACAGACTCTATGGTCACCAAATGTGCCTGACTCTGCTTCCAGAGACAAGCGTCTCCCCTTTCCTTCCTTCTTCTCCTCCCCCAAGCTGATGGCTCAGGCATCAGCCCCCAGCCTCTTCACCTGCTTCGCTTGAGCCTCAGCCACAGGCTGAGGTCAGTGGGGAGGAAGGCGAGGCCCTCTGGGTTCTGTTCCCTGGGACATGCCTCCCCCCACACAGCCCTGGCTCCGATGTCGCCTCACCTGACCCCACCTTTCTGAGTAGCCCTCCTTGTCCCCATCAATTTCAGACTCTGGTCCAGTTCTAACTGCAGCTTGCGGGAGTCTGAATTCGGGCCCCGCCCAGGGTCTCTTATGCTGAAGGTCCACAACACAACTTCCTGGCCCCACCCCCTCACCCCACCCCCAGCTCCAGGTGCCTGGGAACAATGAAGCGGTGACTCAAACTACACTCCTGAGACCACCAGGGACAGCCGCACCTGGGAACTTCTTGGAATGACATAGTCTCAGGCCCGGGGTTGGGTGGCCAACTCACCCCAGGTTGCCCACCTGGACCCCAGGGGTTTCCATCCCAGACCTCCAAGGTCAAAGGCTCCTGGGGTGGGGCCCAGCAATTGCACTTAGCCAGCCGAGGAGGGACATGCTAACGCCCGCACCCTCTTAGAATTTCTGCTGGGCGGCTGCCCTCTGGGTAACCCCATTACCCCCCCCCCACACCCCCCACACCCCCCACACCCCTGCCTACAGTCTCCCAGGCTCCCAGGGCACAGGAAGGCATCCCTTGTCTGTTGTCACACGGAGTCCTGGACAGGCTGCCCTAGCCCCAGGGGGACTCTGTCAGCAGCTAGGAACCTTGCGTCCTGGCCAGCCCATACCTGTCCAAATCGCCTGGCCTCGCTGGCCCCGGGGGATGGGCTGGGTTTGCTTCCTGTCTCACCTGCATCTTGGTTTCCAAGAAAACCAAGTTTCCTGTTGTTTGGGATGAAAGTCAGGAGTTTGCTGGTGTGCAAAGCAGGAGGGAGGAGGAAAGAGGAGGCAGGAGGGGTCCAGGGGAACACGGGGTGAAGGAACTGAGGAATGAGGGAGGTTGGGAGATGCAGATGGGTGGTAGAAAAGCCACAGGAGAAACTGAGATGGGAACAAATGCGGGGGGGGGGGGGTACGTCTCAATATGTGGTCCCTGGACCAGAAGCAGCTGCAACATCACCTGGGGCGGTTAGACATGCACATTGTTGTTCTCACCCCAGAGCTCCTGAACCGGAACCTCCCAGTGACTGATGTGCACTGTAATTTGAGACCCACTGGGCTGAGAAGTTCCCTCCTTTGAAGCAGGCATGCTGCCCTTTGATCCTGGGGTTTTTCCCAGTGGTTTTTACTTTCTGCCTTGGGCACACAGTGACTTGGAAGAGAGAGGGGCTGGGAGCTGCCTAATGTGACTCTCCTGCAGGCCACCCCTTGCTCTTGACCCAGTGACTTCTGGAAGCTGCAGAGATGGAAAGAAAGGGTTGTCGTATCCTCTTTCTCTGATCTGTGTTCCTTCCCACCTGATTCCACATCAAGACACCCCTTTATTACTTTTCTCCCAAATCTCCCCCCTTGCCTTAAAATTATGGTGCCTGCCAATGAGAAGACTAATCATTAAGGAATAATTCATTCATTTCCCCATGATTTATTCATCAAACACATCCATAACTGGATATGCAAAAAGCAGAAAACAGATGTATTATGATCTCCATTAGCGTTTCTGAAACATTTAAAACAATCCATTACAACCACCATAAACCCCTAGGGACCTGGGCAGGAACGAATGAAAGGAGAGAGTCCAGCCCTCAGCTGCCTGTGTGAACAACGGTAGCAGGAGAAAACAGACAAACAATCAACAAACAACATGCTTGTGGGCGCGTGCCATGCAGCCCCCAACCTCAGCTCACTCAGGTCTTGGCCCCTCTCCATGAAAACCTCCCCCCCTTTCTGGAGATCACCAAAGGGCATCTCATGGTCATAAACTAAACCAGGTGAGGCCTGAGGGCTGGTGGCTTCTGTTTCCTGCTGTCCCAGAGTGACTTTCCCCACCAGACTCCACCTGTGACTGTATTCCAAATTCCTCTTGACCTATTTGATGTGGAGAAAGTCTTCATGCTTTTTTTTGTACTTTTGAAATGGGTTCAGTAGACCTGATGCTGAATCGAAAAATAAAATGAGGTTCCCCACAAAGCAAGGACATTTACAGAGAGAACTCAGAGACGGTCTGAAGGTAACATTAAAGTGGAAAAGCAAGAAAGGATCATGGAGGAGCTGGATTCATTGGAATGGGCCACTGAATGCTTCGAACCTGAATCAAGTAAGCTAGTGGAGTGACCTGAGGTTGTGTCTTATTACTTACTTATCTGATCCATAAATAGATCCTACTCTGTGTTACAAATAGCTTCACACTTGAAGAGTTTCTGAAAGTTCTCTACCAATCCCGACACACATAGTTTCCATCCCCTGAATGTTGGAGGCAGAATAAGAGTCACCCACAAATGAAACTCCAGCAAAAGGGCTTTTAATTTGGAGTGCAGTCTAGAACTTGGCATAACATAAAACATCACCGTTTGAGGGTAACCCCCCACAAACTAGAAACTTAATAGCTGATCTGACCCTCATGCAAAGTGTAATGAAGTTTCCTCTCGTTCTTGCAAACACACACTCAGGCTCAAACTGAAGTAGAAAGAGCTTCGGACTAGAAATCAGGCCTGGATTCTAGTTCTAACTCTGCAACTTGCTGACCAAATGGTTTATCACTATGTCTCCCTCAGAGACAACAGTTTCTTCTATAAAATGGGCCCTTTGGACCCTCAAGTGAGATAACACATACAACAATAACAAGCATGGATTGTCAACCAGGGGCTAGCACTTTACATGGGTTATCTTCTTTAATGTTTATTATAACCCTAGAAGGTTGTTATGATATGCATCCCAGAGAGGTTGGGACACTTGTCCAAGATTACAGTAAGTGACAAGAAGATGTGGGACTGGAACCAAGTTATCTGATGCCAGAGGCCTCTGAGGTCTATAGAGTGCATTATAGTTGCAGGTCAAAGGTGGAAGGAAGTTTAAAGTCAGCGCTTACGAAATTGTGGTCAATGTACTGCACTAAGATGTGCATTCTCTGCTCCCTCCCCAGACCCCAGGATCACTGGTAGAAGTATCTGCTTTTTAATATTAGCTCCACCAAAAGTTTGAGAACCTCTAGGTTACCTGAGGATAAGAAAGGAGGGGGCTGGGAGAACAGGGAGGGGAAGCTAAATATATGGTGATGGAAAGAGTTGTACACCTGGAACCTATGTAATTTTTACTAACCAATGTAACCTTAATGAATTTAACAACCACAACAACAACAACAACAACAAAAAGGACTGGATTTACCCTCCTTTCTGAAACAACCAAAACCAAACAACGCATATTAAATGATAGCTTATAAGACAGTGGGCATCAAGCAATGAAAGGCAGTGATACACAAGGAGTGAGAAACAGATGGGGTTAGCCCAACCATTGCCCCAGCTCACTGCCTCGAGAGAATGTGCAGGCCATGGTGTAGGGAACAGAAACTTCAGTAAAGGCTGTCGGAGTCCCTGAGTTGAAGAGATGGAGGTGAGAATCCAAGGAGAACAAGACGGCTAAAGTTCAAAGAGCAAAATGGCACAGAGAGAGAGAGAGAGAGAGAGAGAGAGAGAGAGAGAGAGCTGCAGAGAGTCCCAATCAATTCTTCAGCAGAGTGCTTATTGGTCTGTGTGTGTGAGGAAACTAACCAAGGTTGGAGAAAGAATCATCTGAGAAGGTTACAGGATACAATGTAATATCTTCAACAGGGCTGTCTTATTAAGCATTGGTCCAACCTTTTGGCATCAGGGACCGGTTTTGTGGAAGACAGTTTTTCCACAGATGGGGCCAAGGTGGGGTGGAGGAGATGTTTTCTGGATGATTCTAGCACCAGATGCTGCTTGATTGTCACATATCACTCACTGATAGGCTTTTGACAGGAGTCTGCAAGCAACTGATTTATGATGGTCTCTGTGCAGTCAGACCTCTCTGCTAAAGCTAATCTGTATTTGCAGCCGCTCCCCCGCACTAGCATCACCGCCTCAGCACCACCTCAGATCATCAGACATTAGATTCTCAAAAGAAGCACACAACCTAGATCCCTCGCATGCACAGTTCACAGTAGAATTCACGCTCCTCCTATGAGACTAATGCTGCTGCTGATCTAACAGGAGGCGGAACTCAGGCGGTCATGTGAGTGATAGGAGCGGCTGTAACTACCTCTGGAACAACATCAAGGATAACAATGTTTGCATCATAGGGGCACCAGAAGGAGAAGAAAAGGAGCAAGGAATATGGAACCTAGCGGAAGAAATGATGACTGAAAACTCTTCTAACCTGGGAGATAGAATAAACACACAAGTCCATGAAGCACAGAGTTCCAATCAAGATGAACCCAAATAGGCCCACACCAAGACACATCATCATAAAATGGCAAAGCTTAAAGACAAAGAGAGACCCTAAAAGCAGCAAGAGAAAGGCAACGAGTAACTTATACGGGAGCTGATTTCTCAACAGAAACTTTGTAGGCCACAAGGGATTGGCACAGAATATTCAATGTGATAAAAAGCAAGGACCTACAACCAAGATTAATCTACCCAGCAAGGCTACCATTTAAAATTGAAGGACATGGGGAAGCCAGGATGGCTCACTGGGTTACCGTATTTTCCGGCGTGTAAGACAACCGGGCGTATAAGACGACCCCCTAATTTTACAGTTAAAATATAGGTTTAGGCCTATATTCGCTGTATAAGACTACAGCCTCGGAAGTGGGGGGTAGTCTTATACAGCGAATATAGGCCTAAACCTATGTTTTAACTGTAAAATTA
>PVKE010008027.1:0-48885 GCA_004027555.1 Craseonycteris thonglongyai
GGACCGAGGATCGAGTCCCGGCTCCGGCCCAGGCAGGACCCACATGCTGAACTGGGGAGTTCCCACAGTTCGGTTCTCTGGCTGTCTCTGTCTCTGTCTCTCTCTCTATCTGTCAAAAAGTAAAGTGGAGATAACTATGCACTGAAGACAAAAAGATAATTTCTCTCTATAAATGTGAAAAGATAAAAAAAAAAAAAAAGAAATAGAGAGAAACATCTTCCTCCCTTGCTCCAGGGTCAGTGTGGTCCCAGGGGCTATAGGACTCATCCAGTGGATAATTGGGACTCCTTATCCAGGAAGCAGAACCAAAAGCTGGGAAACAGTATGGCTGACAGAGGTCACTCCTCAGAACCTTTGCACACATATCTCTATAAAGGGGCTGCTGATCCCGCCCCCCAGCTTCATGGGACATCGGTGAGACTCAAGACCATATTATGGCTGCAGGCCCAGTGGCAACACTTGCTCCTTAAGAGAGGTGCCCCTGCCTCCACCACCAAGAACCGTTGCTCTGAAAATCCATGGTCACCCATGGCCAGGCGTACCCAGAGGCCCTAGGAAGTTGCGTACAGGGGAGCCATTGCAGAGGCTGGCCCAACTCTGAAGTATGGGAGAGGGGCAGGGAGGGGAGGCCACTTCTGCTTTCTGCTCACACCCGCTGAGATACCAGCCCAGAGTGGATGTTTAAATTCTCAAACCTCAGCCACAGGTTCACTTCAAGTTTTGAGAGAAGATGTATGTCTCATTATAATTCATTATGGCTGGGTCCTCTGCAGAAGTACCTCTCTGTGCTTCCAGAGAACTGTAAAATGTGGGAATAATTAGTCTAAATATGGGTGGATGTGGCTATAACCCATAGAGACTGATTACCTCTTTGTTCCAGACATTTCTTGCAGAACACATCAAACTTGAAGTATTTATTTACCCTTCTGTGAATCTATCCTAAGGAAATGACCCAATATTCAGAAAAGCTTTGCATACATCTGCCTCAAATTTATTTATTTATTTAACAGAGTGGGGACGGGGGAGATGTGGGAGGGCCCAGAGCAGTCTCTGTAGTTTTATGTCTTTCGTTTTCTACATAGTTTCATTCCACAGGTGGGTGTGGGGCTGAACAGGGCAGAAACAGGTCTGCAGCCTCCTGCATGGGAGGCACACCCCTGAGAGCTGGGGGCCTTCTACATGTGAAGCACACCAGGAGTAGGAGCCAAACCAGGGGCCTCCCACAAAAGAGGCTCACCCTGGTGAGAACAGAACTGAAGGCACACCCCAGTTCAGCACATGGGTCTGCATGGGCCAGGGCCGTGATTCGATCCTTGGACCCCAGGGCTGCAAATGAGCACTCGACCTGCTGAGCCATTCTGGAATCCCCAAATTTATTTATTTATTTTTAGATAACAGAATTATAGGGGATATAAAATAAATATCAATGTCTCACAGCTGTGTTCATGACAACATGTGGCAATGTCTTGCTGAGTGGGGTTCATTATTGTCATTGCATGTTTTTGTGTACCATAGGGAGAATATCGGAGCTTGAACTAGAGCAATGAACAAACATTAAATTTCTTGTTAAACTTGGCAAGAGTAGAAGTGAAATCAGGGACATATTATTATTCTAAGTTTAATCCATTTATATACTACCATGAAGAAAACAGCCAGTGTACACATGGATTGAACACTTTTCTGAGGGGAGAGAAAACATCACTGATGAAGAAAGGTCAGGGCAGCCAGTAACGAGCAGAACTGATGAAAACATTGCAATATTCATCAAATTGGGCATCAAAATCATCAGCTGACTGTGAGAAGCATAGTCGACCAAATAAACATCAATAAAGAAACAGGAAAATCTTAACTGAAAATCTTGGCATGAGAAAGATATGTGCAAAAATGGTCCCAAAGTTGCTCACCAATGAACAAAAGCAAAGGAAAGTGAAGTTTGCCTAGACCTTTTGGAGATGTAAGAGAATGTTTTGGGTCATGTTATCACTGGTAGTGAGACTTGGGTCTAGCAATACGACCCTGAAACAAAGTGTCCAAGTGCACAATGAAAGTCAGCCAATTCTCCATGACCAAAAAGTTCCTTCAGTCCAAATCAAGAGTCAAAACAAGGCTGCTA
Organism: Craseonycteris thonglongyai; assembly: GCA_004027555.1. NCBI lineage: Eukaryota > Metazoa > Chordata > Mammalia > Chiroptera > Craseonycteridae > Craseonycteris > Craseonycteris thonglongyai. The sequence goes on from PVKE010008027.1 coordinate 2,114, forward strand.
AACTTTTTTGATATTAGAGGGATTGTTCCTTATAAATTTGTACCAACTGCATAAACAGTCAGCCAAGCTGACTATTTGGAAGTGCTGAAAAGACTGCATGAAAAAGTTAGGTGAAAACAACCTGAACTTTTGGTCAACAACTCACGGCTCTTGCATCACAACAATGTACCGGCTCACAGGGCACTGTCTATGAGGGAGTTTTTAGCCAGTAAACACGTAACTATTGGAACAAGCTACCTACTCACCTGATCTGGCCCCCAGTGACTTTTTTCTTTACCTGAAGATAAAAAAAAATCTTGAAAGGAAGACATTTTGATGACTTTCAGGACATCAAGTATTGATGGGTCTGATGGCCATTCCAGAAAGAGTTCCAAAATTGCTATGAAGGGTAGACTAGGCACTGGCATTGGTGCAGAGCTTCCCAAGGAGAGGACTTCAAAGGTGACCATAGTGATACGCAGCAATGAGGCATGCAGCACTTCTTCTAGGATGAGCTCACAGACTTGTCAGACCTCATAGGCTGCAGTATAATGAAATATAGTTGCTTAAAATACAGCTATGTATTGTCTGTCCTGACTCTGTGGGAAGCAGCCAGGGTGGGCTGGGTGGTTCTTCTCCATGTAGTGTGGGCTAGGGGCTGCCAGCTGTGTTCCCTGGGGCCTGAGAGGGGCTGAAAGATCCACGGGGCTTTTCTCACACAATTGGTGGCCTCTCTTTCCACACATAGCCTCTCATCATACCTTAGATTGGGCAAGCCTTGAACAACACAGCGGTTGACTTCCAGAGAGAAAATGAAGCTGCCTGGCTTCTTAGGGGCTGTGTGCAGAACCGTCACAACAATGTATCCACCTCACGTGAGGAAGGGCACATGCACATGGGGAAGAAAGAACGTTGGAGGGTTATCTTTGTAGTATCTGACATGGATGAAGAGAAAAGTAGAAAACTTTTCTTTTTTTTTCAAGCAACACTAGTTTCAGCTGGTCTGGAGAAGCATTCGTTGGGAGTTTTGCGGTTGCTTTTCAGAGTGCATTGAGTCCCAGGCAGAACCGCAATAGCAGCTCCCTGGCCCGGAAGCAGCAAGCCTGGCAATCTCCCTGCAGGGTGACTGCTCTACTCCACAGCGAGTGAGCACAGGGCTGGGCCCCCAGTGCACCCTTGGAGAAACCTGTCCAGCTTGTTGTCCCCACAGCCCCCGGGTCCCAATGCCTGTGTGCAATGTCCTGTGTGGGAGCGTGAGGTGAGCAGGGCAGCCTCCAAGTCCTGTGACAGCCAGTCTCTGCTGGAGGGGAAGGCGGACCCTGACAATACCTTGCCACGGAGATAGGCACTTACCTGCCTACCAGAGCGCTGACAAAAAGTGCTGTGTGTTCAGAAAAGGGGTGCTGTCCTGGGCCCCATGATTTGGCAGCCCACAATAACCCAAACATACACAACCTACAAGTGGGTGCCTCTGTCCTTTGAGATTTGCACTCAGTCCTGGCCCCGTGAGACCTACAGTCCTGGTGCTATTCACCTGCTCATAGAGATGAGTCCACTGAGATACGGGTGTCACACCGTCCATCAGCCACACCTCTGGCCTGTACCCTCGAGAGAAAAAGCAAACGAACCGAATGCCACGGATTCAGTTGGCAAACTCAGGTCTAGGTTTAGAGGTTGTACCATGGCCAATGTGAACACAGCTGCAATGTGTGTGGAGAAACTGAATATGGGAAAAGGAGGAAAAATATAATTCGTTTTTTTAAGTCCTTTCTCCCCAATGACTTGAAAGTAGTAGATTCTCCATAATAAAATTGAATTTCCAGATTCTGCCCCAAATCCATTTTCTTGCTTCTCTTACAGTTCAAATTCATAGTCCCATAGGTACCTATACATCAGTGAAATATTCACAGTGGTTCTACATGGTAGCTTGAAAATGTTTTATGATAGTAAACAAGTCAAATACTCCTAAATGCATATATGTAATTCTAGACATAAAATGTGTCATGTCTCACACTGATCCTTCACAGTCGCCATGAGATGAAAAACGCACACCAGAATTGCCAATAGTTTAATTTCTATACTTATTTTTTATTTTAAAATCATAATAAAATTTAGTTTTGTTCAAATAATTTTATTTTTTTATATTCATCAATTATTATATGCATTTTGCCTTTTGATCTTTTAGAGAAATTTTTAGAAGTTTAATAATATATGTATACATTAGCATAGTTTTAACATCCTAAGACCTTTCTAAAGGCATACATCATAGATTAGAAATGTATACATATAGTTGATATTAGTGAGTATTTACTATTTTGGATTCTATTTTAAACTCTTTATTTTGAAATTGTTATAGATTCCCAGGAAGTTGCAAAAATGGTTAGAAGAGGTACCCTTTACCCAGTTTCCACAGTGGTTACATCTTAAGTAACTATAGTGCATTATGAAAACAAGGAAGCTGACCTAGTACAAAATGTATCACTCTATGATGTTTTATCACACATATAGATTTCTGTAGACACCAAGGTACAGAAGTATTCTATCATCACGAAGATCTCTGTCATGTCATTCCCTTAAACTCACACCCACCTCCTGGCCCCTAATCTGCTTTCCATGTATACAATCTTATCATTTTGAGAATATTATATAAACAGGATCATATATGACCTTTTGAGATTGGCTTTTTCTCTCTGAGTTAGAAATTGTGCAGGACACGGAGAACCCATTTCTCAACCACCTTCAGAGTTAAACTTGGAATGAAAAAAGAATTGTCATCACATATTACCTTTTTCTTAACACCTTTAGTTGAAGCTTAATTTTCAACCTTTTTGTTTTCTTATACATGCCATAAATTTCCTTTGAGGTACCATGTTAGCTGCATATAAGTCTTGAAACATGTCTGTGTTACATTCAATTCTAAATATTTTGTTATTTCTATTCTAATATCTCCTTTGATACATAGATTAACAATTTGTTATTCAGTGTTTAGATGCATGTCCTCCATTTTTAGCTGTCTTTTTTGTTATTGATATCCAATTTTATTGTATTGAAGTTAAAGAACTTTAAATAATATTGATTCTTTACTGCTTATTTATTGAACCTTCCTTTGTGAAATGGTATATGCTCAATACCTATAAACATTTTATGGGTAAAGGCTTCTATGCATGTCCATTACTTCACTTGCTTATTGTATTATTCAAACTCTTTACCTCACTACTAATTTTTTGGTTATTTTGTTTCTTTATTGGTTTCTAAGAGTATTGTCATAAAATTTCCACTGAGCTTGTAAATTTGTCAAATTATTCTCATTATGTTACAGGCTTGTGTTTCCTTGTTTTCTCCCTTTCAAGCTTTGTTATAGGTGTTCATACTTTCAAGACTTGTATCTGTGGAAATTGTTCCATTAATCATCTTACACCAATCTTATCCTCAGTAAGCCTTTTTATTAGTCTATCTTATCTCATATTAATATTACTACAACAATTAGGGGAGGGGCTATTATTTGGCTGGTATAGCATTTTCAATATTTCTGTGTTCTTACAGTTTAGATATCCTGGCAAACAACTATAATTTAATTTTTTAAATCCAGCCTAAGTACACCTACCTTTAAATATGTAAGCTAAATCTAGTTACATTTACTATTATTACTGTTACATTTATTTATTTACTTTTTTTCTTTTGTGTTTATATTTACCATGATTTTGCTTTTAAGTTTTTCTTTTCTTCCCTTTCTTCATTATATTTACTTTATTAGGTATTCTTTCTTTTGTGTGTGGGGGGGCATCTTTATCATTTCCTACTGGTTTGAAAGTTATAGATTCTACTTTATTCTTTACTTGTTACTCTTACATTTTTAACAGGCATACTTTAAAAAGTCTAGTGCTGGGATGCCAGGATGACTCAGCAAGTTGAGTGCTTGCCTTGCAGCCACAGGGTCCAAGGATAAGTCCCAGTTCCAGCCCATGTGAACCCATATGATGATCTGGGGTGTGCTCCCCATGTAGGAGGCCCCCAGTTCGGTTCCCACCCAGGGTGTACTTCCCACGTGGAAGATTCCTGGTTCCGTTTCCGCCTTGCACAGCCCCACATCCACTTGTAGAATGAAACTATGTCAAAACTAACGATGTGTAGCTGTGGAGACTATTCTGGGCCCTTCCCCTTCTCTCTGTCTCTCTCTGTCTCTGTCAAACAATAAAATAAATCTTTAAAAAATGTCTAGTGCTGCATGAGGGCTACTAACCACCTGTGGCTATTGAGCCATTGAAATAGAATCAATGAATACTTGTTTCTTTTTTCATTAAATTTCATTTAAAATTAGATATGCAATACAGTTGTTTAAAATTTTTTACATATGTTTGGAACAATTTGGGTAGCTGAATTATCTTTTTCAACTCTACATTTTGTGAAATCTAAATATAGATGAAATGTTTTCAATGGAAATTTAGCATTCAAATTTAGGTGTAGTATAATTGTAAAATACCAGATTTGGAAGACTCAGTATTAAAAGATATAAAACGCTTTAATAATAATATTTATATTGAGTACATGTTAAAATAACTGCACCTGTTTTTTGTTTTTTTTTTAATGTGGTTCCTAGAAAAATTTTAACTATTTGTATGACTCACATTCCATCTATTGGACGGTGCTCCTCTAGAGTTAAATCCCAAATACCTAGGGGTCTGGATGCTCTGTCTCTCAGCTCTTCTCTTCCATATTATTGTATTCAGTATTTAGTTGTTGTATCATACACAATATTAGTTTCACCTTGTTCTTCAGAGCTCTACCTTTACCCATTACTCTCATTTCTTTAATTCACGTTGATGATTTAGTTGTACTGTTTGCCAGTTGCTTCATTCACTAAATACCTGGCATCTCATTCTTTCTTCGCAGTTCAGCTCTTTTCAACCAGCTTCCACAGTCCACACTGCAGACTGTGTTGACCCTGTCGGTGTCAGCAGTGACACAAAGAATGCAGGCCCTGGGCAGAGACGCCCTGTGCAGGTGCTGGGCCTCCACGCTTCCTCGGAGCACAGCTGAGGCACGTCTGCTGGGGCCTGCTCTGTCTGTCTACCTCGTAGAAGGCTAGCGCAGCAGGAGCCGCGAGGCCGGGGAAGCCTGAGTACCAGGCAGCAGAGGGGCCTCCGGGGAAACTTCGCACAGGTCCCCGGTGCTGCTGGCCTCTCCGTGGCTAGTTGCCACCCTCACACTCTCTTCTGTGGGATTGGAGACGGGCAGCACCTTGTCCATTCCTTAATCTGCTCCCAGAAAGTACATCTGATTATCCTGGCCACACCCTCTGGGGCAGACCAGGGCTCTTGGTGCCTCTGCTCTGTGGGCCCAACCTGACTAGGGCTATGGTCAAAGCTATGGTCTCTCCCAAGGTCTGAGGGGGCCTTCCCCAGTGCCCCTGCCACTCCTCACAGACACGTACCAGACCATGAGTCAGCCCAGCAGGACCACACAGGGAGACCTCCTTAATAGTTGCAGCCTAGATGCCTCCCTCACTTGTCTCACCCTCATGGCAGCCCTGAACACCTCAGAAGTGTGTGTTTCCCATGGTGCCAGGGCAGGGGACTCCTCTGAGCTCCCTGAGGCCAACAGCGCCCCTCCTCCTGGGAAGGGCTTCCTCAGGCTGGTTATAAAGCATTGCTGAAAAAAGAAGAAAAAAGATTAACGCCAATGAGTGTGCTGAGAGTGCCATCTTGTGGCCACAATTGCCGATTACAATCAGGATTGCTCAGTAGCGGTACCTGTTTTCAGTAGTTCAGTTTCCTCTACTGAATTTTGGAAAGCTCTCTTCAAAAGAAGGGGAAACAATCCTTGGGCTCCAGATCAACTTAAATATTCACACACATAGAACACTATCTGGCCTTACAAGCTTGTAACATAACAACTAAGAAAAATAAAATGACTTTTTAATTTAAAAACAAATAGTGTCCCCTAAGAACTCAATTAAATGTGATCTACAGTGTGGTTCTGGCTGAATTTGCTACTGGTAGGGTTCAGTAGCTCATTACACAGAGGCCTCCTGAGGACTGTTGTGACCACCCTAATTTCTAGTCTTCAAAGCCCTATGAACCCCTACAAGGGCTCTAACTTCAGGGAAGCCAGTCAGCCCACTGATGATGACAGGTTCCTGGCTAAGGTCAAGGATTCCACCCAGTCACCTAAAAAGTCCCCCAGAAAGGCCCAAGAGGTACCCACAATATGGTTACCAGCTTCCCCGGAGACACACTGCACTATGGCCCAACATACTAAACATTAAAGTCTGACTTGGGGGAAGCCGGGATGGCTCAGTGGGTTAGGTGCTCACTTTGCAGCACCGGGGACCCAGGATTGAGTCCTGGCCCCAGCCCTTGCGGACTCATGTGCTGAACTGGGGAGTGCCCCCAGTTTGGTTCTCTCTCTGTCTCTTATCTCTCTCTCTCTCTCTCTCTCTGTCTCTCTCTCTGTCAAGAACAATAAAAAAAATAAATGAGTTTTGGGAAAGCTAGGATGGCTCAGCGGGTAAAGCGCTCGCTTTGAAGCCCCAAGGACCAAGGATCTAATCCCGGCCCCGGCCCATGTGGACCCACATGGTGAACTGGGGTGTGTCCCCAGTTCAGTTCTTGCCAGGACCTATGTGGGAGGCCCCCCAGCCTGGTTCCTGCCCTGCGCAGCCCTGTGCCCGCCTGTGGAGTGAAACTATATGGAAAACTAAAGTCAACTATGGAGACTGCTCTGGGCCCTCCCCCTTCTCTCTGTCTCTCTCTGTCTCTGTTTCTCTCTGTCAAAAATCAATAAAATAAATCTTTTTTAAAAGTCTGGCTTATTCTCTTCCCCTTGCTGCCAATTTGATTTTAAACACTAAAACAAACTCAGGCACCAATACCACCTAGAAGTGTTTGATTACAAGCTAATTATCCGGCCTTATAAAAATGGCTTACTTCTTATCATATAAATGAAATGCAGGATTTATTAAAATGTGCAGGAAACCCAGTTTGAGAACCAAATATTGTCCTAGCTGCTGCTGCTGATGATGATGATGGAGGAAGGTGGCAGCACAAGCACTTCCAGGGCCACGTTACCATATTTTGCCACGTATAATGTACACTTTTTGTCCAAATTTGTGAGGAAAAAATAAGGATGTGCGTTATGCATGGGTAGTACTAATTCCATATCTATATAAATGCTTTTAATTATATATTTTTAATTTAGTTTTATTCATTGTTTGAGCAAAGGTGAGAGAGAAGAAGGAAGGCCCAGAGCAATCTCCATAGTTGTACATCATTAGTTGTGACATAGTTTCATTCCACACAGGTGGATGTGGGGCCACGCAGAGTGGGAACCAAACCAGGGGCCTCCCACATGGGAGGTGAGAGCCTTTGCCACAGAACCATCCCAGTGGTTACCAGTTATGCAGCAGTTCAGCATAGGGTTTGCCCGGGCCAGGGCCAGGGCCTGGAATCGAACCCTAGTCCTAGTGATTGTGAGGCGAGCACTCAACTGCTAAGCTCTCCCTGCACTCCCCTTGAATTCTTTTGTTTATATTTAGGAGTTAAAAGTGCAACTCTAAAAATCAATAACAATATCTGTATGCAAAATAATACCTTGGACTATAATCATCAAGTTTTTCTCTATTAAAAAAAAACTTATACATAAAATTTCTTGTATGTTTTATCTGTTCTTATGTTTTGTAATTATTTACTACATAAAATGTCTTATACCATAATATTTTAAAAAATAAATGCTGGGGGAGCCGGGATGGCTCAGTGGGTTAGGCACTCACTTTACAGCCCCGGGGACCGAGGATCGAATCCCGGCCCTGGCCTGTGCGGACCCATATGCTGAACTGGGGAGTGCCCCCAGTTCAGTTCTCTCTCTATCTCTGTATCTGTATCTCTCTCTCTCTCTCTCTGTGTCAAAAAAAATAAAAAAATAAAAAAAAATAAATAAATGCTAAAATTATTTTCTAAAACAAGAACTTAAATATAAACAAAATACTTTTTGAATTAAAACAAAAAAATTTTTTCCCTGAAAGTTTGGGCCCAGAATGTGGGTGCACATTATACATGGGAGCACATTATATATGACAAAATACAGTAAGTGTCACTGGTCAGGGCCTGAGAACAAGTGGAGAACACTTAGCTCATTTCTTTGCATGGTGTACCTCACTCAGTCCTCACATCAGAGCCCTGGAGTCAACAGTAGTGTTATTGCCCTTATTGTATAGGAGGAAAATGAGGCTCAGAGAGGTGGTGTGACTTACCCAGCAGCCCAGCTAAGAAGTGTCCAGGGCAGGAGTCAGACTAGACACGCCTGACTCCAGTGCTCTCATTCTCTCTACTGCAGCTTTCACTGCCTCCCCCGAGCCTGGATGGAGCACTCACCCTCCTCCGTTCATGCCCAGGGAAGATCTAGTATACTGCTTTCCAGTCAGGCCCACAATGGAAGTGGGGACTGAAAAGGTCTAAGCACAGCAGACTCCACCTTGCTTCTCAGAAGCCCTGAGCCCCAGCCCTGCAATAGGACCTGCACCAGCCACTCCTCTCCACCTCAACCAGCCCTGCTCCACTCCCAGGGACCCCCAAGGGCTGCTGGGAGGTTGGCACAGTGCTTCTGGTGGGTGGATGATGGGCCTGCCGCAGCTGTCATCACCTCCCTGAGTCTGGACTGATGGAACCTCCAGCCCAGCTGCAGCCCTATCTAGATGGCTTTCCAAGGCTACCAGCCCATAGGCAGCCACGCCTACCTTGGTCATGGAGAACAAGAGTGAGGCGCCACACTGATCCCAGGTGAGGGGGAGGCCGGCCCCCCTCAGAAAAGGAGGCTTTCTGCCCACCTGAGCCCCACTGGGAGGCTAGGCCAGTAAGGGCCACCTGCCTGCTTCCCTCCTCGACCTTGGCTTTCAAGAGGTTTTCCATCAGCTGCCTTGGTCTCAGACCTCAGCAGTGCCACTTGTAATCTGTCCCCGTAGGAAATTCGCGGAACCATGCTGACCTCAGTTTCCCACTCCACAAAGTGGGGAGGTTTGGGGGATGCTGGACCCTTGGAAGTGGCTCAGATTTCCCCTCTGCAACCTGAGCACTCCTCCCCGGCTAATGACTTCTCCAGCGCTACTTCCTCCCACACCCACGACACAGTCCTGGGCCAGCGGGGCGGAGTTGTAGAGATGCACAGGAATCCCGCACAGCCTGCCAGCCACACGTGGCCCCCGGGAAGGTGAGGCTACAGGTGGGAGTGGGCTGAGTCAGAGCTTGTGGTTCAGGTGTTGGGAAGGGTGCCGGTGGCTGCAAGCGAGGGAGGTAGTGATCCCGAAGCGTGGGAGGCGGTGCCTGATGGTGCCCGCCAGGGGGCGCTCTGCACCAAGTCAAGTCCAGGTCGGCGTCTGAGTGGCTCTGCCCCAGCCCTTCCTGGCAGAGGTCAGCTTCACCGGGAATCGTTTCCTGAGCTGAAGTTGCTTCAGGCTCTTAGCACACCAAGGACTACGGACATCAGCACATCATCCCCAGAGGCCCCAAGGAGCCAGGGAGCCTGGAATCTGACTGATGATGTTTGGCCCTGGGCAGCTTCCTCCTGGTCCTGCCTGCCTCCCCTGCTTGCTTGTCACATGGAGGACTTGGGGGCAGGGCCAAGGCCAAGGCCAGACACGAGTGCAAAGAGTGGGCAGGGAGCCCAAGCGCTCCCTCCAGGCGGTGCCCGGAGGAAGGATCCCCAGGCAGGCTCCCCGCGGTGGAGACAGGTGAGTAGACCCCGGTGGGGCAACACGCAGGCTGGTTTTCTGGGAGCAGGGCCTGTGTCCACCCTGTGATGTGTTCATTACCCCGTGTGCACACAGGGTGCAGCCGGGGGCACTGTGGGAGACGGATGGGGAGCCATAGGGTGAACACATGGCTAAACTAAGCCTGTCCAGGACATCTGGAGCCATCTGTGAAAGGAGCAGCCTGGGTTTGGACTCGTCATGGCTCACAATTCCACTGTAACACTCACCTCAGGGTACTGTAGGGTGAATGTGTTTGGTCCAAGTCGCCACCTAGGAAGTACTAGCTGTCGTATTAGTAACACCCGTGGCGGAGTGAGGCCCATTGCACGGCATCATGGCCTGAGTCCAGGAAGACCTGACATTCCCAGCAGCACCCGGATAGTGAGTGTGTGGGGTGCCAGCGTGGGCTGTGTGCCAGATCTGCTCCTGGCTGAGTCATCCCCAGCTCGCTCTCCACGCTGCACTTCACAGTGCCGCCCGGCAGGCCGGGAGCTGTGGCCCAGGTGTGCTGAGCTTCGCTTAGACATGAAGGTCTGGTCAGCTCTTCAATACCAGTGCAAAGAAAGTGGGGGGAGACAAGGTAAGGGCCAGGGTGGGTGACTGGAGAGCGGTTCTCTTGTCTCCTCTGCTCCTGAGGTTACCCTCTCCCAGCTGGTCATCAAAGGTCACTGTTCCAACCACAGCCCTCCTGGTACAATGATGCCCCCTCCCCCCACACCCCACACCCCCAATAGTGGAGCCAGTGAGGAGCAGGGACCTGCCCAGGGCAAACACACACAGCTCAGCCAGGAGAGGCCCAGCTCCCTGCCTCCCACGGAGGCCTCTTCATTCTGTAATAGCAAAGCTGAGCTTGGGCTATAGACCTGGTCAGGAGAAGGAAGGGGCTGGGAAAGAAAATAAGACCAAAGGGAGGAGCCAGCATTGCCACAGGCCTGTGCATGTGCACACTCACCCACCCCTGAGGGTCAGTCTCATTTGTTACCCTCAGAGAAGCCTGCCATGGGTGCTGTATTTTTGGAGCCCTGCTCCCCTCCCCTTTGTCACAGTGCCCTGGCATCTATTCTAGCTTCTCCCTCTTTCCTACACCAGTCCAGATGCCTGTGGAAGCCAACTCCACCTAGCTCCTAGACCAGTCCAGGTGGCTTTAGCCAATCAGGACATCTCATCACCCAGCCATCAGGGTGGGTGCAGGTCTCCCTGGTTGCTCAGTCAAGGCCCTGAGGCAAGGAGATGTTTGCGAGGGTAGGGAGTAGGGACGCAAAAGTGTCCCCACACTCCTGAGAGAACCACTAGAAGATAATGTTCTTTCTTACTGTTGGACACGAAAGGGGAAATATTAGCCCCGGAAGCTGGTTTTCAGCATTTCTTTTATAATAAGGCAACCTTTATTAGGATGAAGCAGACATCCAGGAAGCAAACGGAAGAACTGGGTTGTGTGAGGGAACGGGGTAGACTTGGTTGACATTCTTAAGCTGCTGGATCTTATGAGGCCTTTTCCTCTAAAGGGGCCAATCAACCTCCCTTTATGTCTTTTTTCATTGTCTTTTTTGTTTCCAGCAACTGAAAGATTCTTACCTGACTATCATTTTTTGACCAAAGATAAAATGGATACCCAGAAGGAATAAGTATGAGGTTTCCAGATAAAATACAGGACACCCAGGGAAATCTGAGTGTCAGATGTTATGTCCCATGCAATATTTGGACCACTCTTGTACTACAAATAGCGGGGCATTCCATATTTGCACTGGCTAAACCTGATCATTCAGTTTCAGTAGCATGTCCGAATTCATACCAGAAACAGAAAACATGAGCACCACGCAGAGTTCTTCATTCTAAAGCTCCTACACCACGTGTGGGGCAGGCTCCTTCTCACTCCCAGTTCCCCTTTGTCACCCTCCTCTTCTGGAGCTTTGAGAGCACAGGAAATGTCCCTCTGGGTCCCTCATGGTCCCCAAGGTCTGTCCCTGCTCCAGGGCGCTCGGGCTTGACACTCCACTCCTGCACTTGCCATGGCTCTGTCCTTCCGGCTCCAGCTCCCTGCACTTCGCACCAGCTCCCTTTGCAAGTCTAACCACTGGTTGCTGGACAGGGCAGCATCTCGGGTTTGGGCTTTGCTGTTTTCTTCAAGCAGTTAGGCTGTCACCTCGAGCTGCTTCTGCTGCCAGCTGCCCCATGTGACTCCCCGGAGGCACTGTGGGCCCCTCCTCTGTACTGTCTCTCTGCTCCCCTCAGAGAACGCCAACTGCAGGGGCCATCTGTCCACTGATCACCAAGGCCTGGAGCAGGACGCCCGGCCCTCACAGCCTGTTGACTGGGTGCTGTCCAGAGGCCTGTGGGGGCGACAGCTGGAAGCCCTGCTTTCCTGCAGCGGCAGCCAGGTGGTGATCAGATCGGCCACCGTGAGTGTCGTCTGTGCTTGTGTCGTGTGTGTGACCGCGGTCGGTTCTGTAATCACAAACATGGTACCAGTTCAATACAACAGAGGCGGGGGAGCCGAGGAGACAGGGCACCCTCCTGGTGCCCTCCCAACAGTTGCCCCTGCACCTCTATAAACTCCAAATCTACATGGTTAAATGGGACAGCACCGCCCCTGGGAGCTGCCTTCTCTGCATTGTCATAACCACTTTGTCAGTGACATTGACAGCTGCATCAATGTCACTTGGCTGTTTAATCATCAGGACTTCTCATTTCTATTTTCCGCAACTGTAAATTATGCAATAAGAATGCTGAACTTTCAGAAGGGAAAGAAGCTGAGCCATTCATGGACCAGGGTGAGGGTCTGCCACTGGGGGCTGCAGGGGCCGTCTCTCCTCTGGGGGTGGGGACAGCATCTCCAATCTCCTTATTGCCATACACACCAGGCCAGGGTCATATGTGGCATCTGGAAATCCTGCTGTAGGTTTGCAAGTTGCTGTTTATGCCCATTTTCAAACCTCTGGAACACACAGCTCATTTTAAATCCAGGTCAGCTGATTGAAAAGCTCAAACACAGCATTTGACATGTGTGAGGGCTTTGCTGTCTTACACCCACTGCCTCGTTGACACCCACTCAATCTGAGAGGGCACCGCCATCACTATTCCCATGTCACAGACATGAGGAACTGTGACTGTCATAGACAACAGGATCCATGACTTGCCCGAGACCCTTCCAAGATCCCTGGGTCCACTTGCATTTAAGACCTAATTCCTCACCGGGAGGCTTCTTATTTGAAATCCAAGAAAACACCAGATAAAGGGCATTCTAAATATATTTCTTTTCTCTAGATTCTGAGCTCCTGTTACTGGAAAACAGGAATTAGCTTGTCTGTTTGAGGATGTGGTTGGTTCTTCACAAAAACAATACACAAGAAATTGGTCCATAGACTACCAGCTTCGTTATGCTGCCGACAGCTTCCAGCAAAAGAAGAACGTTCGCAGCCAGATATTTTGGTAAGAAGTTTGTTGATTTTTTTCTGTGTGGAGTATGATTTGTTCTTGGCTTCTGGTTTGAGAGAGGGGGCCACACAAGGCCACTCAGAGGAACCATCTTGGCTTTGTGGGCCGTGAGCACCTAGGGGCATCTGTGGTCAGGGCCCAGGCCCCGGCCAATGGCACAGCCCTCAGCCCTGGATTTGCTGTTCCTGTCTGCCTGGAAAAAAGCAGAGCCTTCAGCGTGACCACCATTGTTGTGGGGCCTGTGCTCCAGTGACTCGGGTTCTGAGGGCACCCAGAGTGTGTAAGGACCCCTGTGTCCACATGGGTGCCTGAGGCAAGTCCTCCTGGGGGAGGCTGTGCTTCCTAAGGCTGCTCTGCACCCTGATTAGAAACAGGCAGCCAGGCAGTTAATTCAGAAACAGTCGGTAGGTCCCAACATAGCGCCTGGGAGGTAACTGAAACAAAGTGGGACGGCCTCTGTGTGGGTCACACAGGTATTGGCTGGGTGTGATGTAGTAATGTTTCATGCTCTGTGGGGTCTGGGCATCTTCAGATGACTGACATCCCAGATACTAGTGGGAGAACCAGTCAGTGGTCCAAAACTTGGCTGTACATTAGAATCATAAAGGAGCTTTTTAAAATCCCCATGGGGAAGCCGGGATGGCTCAGTGACTTAAGTGCTCACTTTGCAGCGCCGGGGACCAGGGATCAAATCCTGGCCCCGGGCCGTGCGGAACCATATGCTGAACTGGGAGCTCCCCCAGTTCAGTTCTCTCTCTGTCTCTGTATCTCTCTCTCTGTCAAAAATAAATTAATTAATTTTAAAAATAAATAAATAAATAAATAAAATAAATAAAATCCCCAGGTATGTTTAAATATTGGAGATTTGGGTAATACTCGGAGACTGGTCTGGGTGGGTCCCAGACATCAACATATTTTTTTAATTCCTAGGTAAACCTAATGTTCAGCAGGCCAGGAACCTCCAAGCCAAGCCCAGGGCAGCCTCAGACAGCACCCAGCAGCCTTTGTGGGGTCTGAGCAGTGTTTTAGGAGTGAGGAGTCAAGCTCTGTGTTCACAAGCCGGACCGCCTGGATCCAACGCTAGGCTGGATACTTCTCAGGTGTTAAGCCTCTCTGGACCTCCCTTTCTACAGTAGGAAGTGGGGAGCTACTCACATTAGCCTTTAACTCTGTTTGGGCCTCATGTATTGGGTGTCTGTCGATCTAGATGTTTTCCTCTGAGCTGGAGTATAGCATTATCTGGTTTGAAAGGAAAACTCACTTGCTGTTGTGAAAGGTTTCAGCTACCAGATTTCCATGTTCCCTAGCTTCAGTATACGGATGCTAATCCTTTGGGGGCGGGGGTGGGGGGGTGGGGGGGGGCGGGATATTGCACAAGATACCTGAATGTAAAGAATTTGATTGGGTTAATTTTTATTGAAATTCACATCGTAAAATTGACCGGTTTAAAGAGAACAGTTAATTCAGTGGCAATTCACACATTAACAGTGTTGAGTGGCCATCACTGCTCTCCAGTTCCAAATGTTTTCATCACCCCAAAAGCAGTTGCTCCCCATTATCCTCAGCCCAGCTAGCGACTAATCTTTCTATTTCTATGGCCTTACCTATTCTGGATATTTCATATAAATGAAATCATACGGCATGTGTCTTTTTATGATTGGCTTCTTTGACTTAGAGCAGGGGTATCAAACTGGAGGTAATTTTTTGTGGCCACGATGCTCTGAAATAAAATGAAAATAGAAAAAATTGTTATGAAGAAAATAGCACTTAGGGGAGATCGAAGCAATACCGTACACACAATTCCCTCGTTAACCCTTTAACGACTGAAGACGAGTATACACATGGCCCAGTGCCTTTCCTGGGGGCCTGTGGGCGTGTATAAACGCGCTGACTCAGTTCGACGTTTGTAAATGTGATGTGGCCTGTGTGAATCTTGCCTGTTGCACCAAATGGCCCGTGTTTTAATTGAGTTTGACACCCCTGGCTTAGAGTAATAACATCTTTAAGATCCATCCACATTATAACATGCATTACTACTTCATTACTGTAGATTGGATTTTTATATCATCTGGTCACAGCTTGGCAGCTTTGTAAGAAAAAAGGACCATCAATGCTATTCTATGGAAGGAAAGGAAAGTTTGCACAAGGGAAGTGGCTTTTCCCATCCTTGGTCTCTGGGTCAGCCCTTCTGTCCCTTTCTCCCTCCCTCTCTATGGTTCTCTCTGTCTCTGTCTGTCTCTATCTTTCTACTTCCTTACCCCCTTGCGCTCCTTCTCTCCCTCTTTCCTCTCCTCTCCCCTGCCTTCCTCTCCCCTCCTCTCCTCTGTCTTCTTTCTCCCTCTCTCCCCATAGATTCTGGAGATTATTGGGGAATTTAAGCTCATTTTAACTGAAATTTTCAGGGACTTGGGGCACATGGAAGATTCCTTAGAGTTAAGTTGTGCTACCTCACTCTGCTTCACTTTGCCTACAATTCTGTGAAGCCCAGGACCTTGCCGCAGGAAGCCAGAGGCCAGCAGTACGGTCTTGACCTCTCATTCAGAAGCCTTGTGCAGAAGCTCGCACCCCACCATGGGCACTCTTAGCACCAGTGCTTGTAGCCTTTTCCTGTGGCTCTGTCCTGCCTGCTCAGACCAGCTGTGGCCTCTTTGTTTACCAGCTTCCCAAACTTCTGCTCACTGGCCTACCTGACTCTCTCCCAAGGGCTGGTGGCTTCTCCCTTGTAGCTGACCCTCCTGGGCACTCCGCACCATGAGCAGCCACTGCACATCTGAATCAGTAGGAAGAAAGATGGTGGCCTCTGCCCACACCTAGCCATAGTACCCAGAATGAAAGAGAAGGCATCTCTGAATCCAGCCATTCCTATATGTTTCCAGCTTCCTGGCACACAAGCTAACCTTCAGGACCAAGGCCAGGGGCCAGCTTGGAAAGGGCATCTTCCATCACCCCCTCCCTTGTGCCTTCCCAACTCTGACTCTGCTCACTGGACCTTTCTGTAGAACATGCCCTCTTCCTCCCTGCTGTGGATGGCAGGAGTGTGAGGGGACCACGAGAACCCAGGCAGGGAGGCAAGAGTATGTCCTGGGAGAATAGGAGACTCAGAAAGGGGAAAACTGAAGTAGGAGGAAGTCTACGGCCATACCACTCTGAACATGCCCTATCTCGTCTGAAGTAGTAGGAAGAGGGGTGGGTAGTTGACAGGAGTGGAAAGGTGGGTTGATGTCATGTTGAGAAACTTAGACTCTTTCTCATGAGCAATAGGAGCTATTGAAAGTTGTAAACAGGGGAAGCTGGGATGGCTCAGCAGGTTAAGCGCTCATTTTGCAGCCTGGAGACCGAGGCTCGAATCCCGGCTCCAGCCCAGGCGGACCCACATGCTGAGCTGGGGTGTGCCCCCAGTTCAGTTCTTGCCGGGGCCTATGCAGGAGCCCCTGGCCCAGTTCCTGCCCTGCGCAGCCCAGCGCCCACCTGTGGAGTGAAACTATATGGAAAACTAATGCTGTCAACTATGGAGACTGCTCTGGGCCCTCCCCCTTCTCTCTGTCTCTCTCCGTCAAAAAACAATAAAAATAAATCTTTAAAGTTGTAAACATAGGACTGATCGGATCAGGATTGCTTATAGGAAGAGTAACCAACAGCAAGATATGAAGTCATCTCTTACCTCTGTTGCGAATCGGAGATGCAGAGACGACCCTGGCACCAGGAATGTCTTGAAAAATCAAGCTGAGCAGAGGACTAGCGCTCTTTGCGGCCTTTAGCAAAGAGCTCTCCTCTCTGCTGGTTTTTATTACTTTACATTGATAGGATGACAAACATCACATGGAGAATAGGGAAGAGATTAAGAGACATTGTAGGTTAAGTACAGGGTGGGTTATTCATTAGCAGATTTGTTAACAGGAACAAACAGATTCTTCCCCATACATATCCGTTTAACCCCAGGCCTAGTAATCAATCAACTGGTCTGGCTGGAATGCAAAGCTGCATGTATACATTCTTTTCTATAGATAATCACTAGGGGAGGTGAAGGGGAGGTAAAGGGGAGGCAGAGGCCTTGCCACAGGCTCCCAGAAACCTTTCCGTTCAGGCTCCTAGCCATCTCCTAACATTTCTTCATTGGTCTTGGTGATCCTACCCTTGGCCCTTCCATTTCTTCTCAACATTGCAGCTAGAATAAGGCTCTTACCTGTGGGCGGAGGGGCTGAATCTTGTGAAATAAACTTTTGGCATAGGTCGGGGCTGGCAAACCTATGGCACGCGTGCCCAAAGTGGCACGCAGAGCAATTATTTCGGCACGCGGAGCTCGGAGGGCGCTAAGTGCAATTTCACGGTGAGTTTAGATGACAGGGTCCAAATAACAACTAAAATTGATCTGACTAAGTTGCGGATGGGAAGACAAAGAAGAGCGCCGTGTACGTTTTTTAATTATAAGGAGTACTTTTCTGTTGTATTACTTGCTTTGGTTGATACCAACTCTAAATGTATAGCAATAGATACATGTTGGGTCCTATGGAAAAGAGGGGGACAGTTGTGAAAACATGGAATACCTTGCCTGAAAATTTTCAGTGTCTGAAAAATGTAGCAGTGGCAATACTCTCGATATTTTCCTCTACTTACTCATATGAATCATTATTTTCAATTATGAACCTAGTCAAGTCTGATTTTAGGAGTAATTTAACTGATGCCTCAAGTGCAGCTTGTGTAATGTTAAAAACAACAAAATATAAACCTGATGTGATTCATCTGTCTTCTTCTGCACAACAACAGAAATCACACTAGCAATGATAGAGGATTCTTTAATTTTCATGGGTACTCTGTGCATTTGACGACTAATGTTTATTACTATAATTTAATTCTGTCACATGTTTTTTTCCTTTTTGTTTCATATAAATTATAATTTTATTATAATATGTTATTCTACACTGAATAAAAATGTAATAAATGACTGATAGAGATTTTCTATGGTATTTAATTTATATAATTGCCTTTGTTATGCACTCTAATAAAACATTTAAACTTCAAAACAAATAATTGTGAATACCATTTAAAAAATTTTTGGTTTTTGTCATAAAAACATCCTACACCTCTTATAGACATAAAAATAGTCGATACCTCTATCTCACTCGATGGGTTGGCGACACGAGTCGAGCGAGTATACTCTTATTTCGTAAACTTTGGCACTCAATCGCCAAAAGGTTCGCCACCCCTGGCATAGGTTAACCTGTGGGCAGAGGGGCTGAATCTTGTGAAATAAACCTCTGGCATAGGTTTAAACCTTTGGCATAGGTTAACGCTAAGGTGACCAGATGTCCCGCTTTTGGCGGGACAGTCCCAATTTTTAGCAATTTGTCCCGCGTCCCGCCGCGTTTTTAAAAAGTCCCGATTTTTGGAACGAATGCACAACAAGCTAGGGAACGGCGGGAGATAGACCAAATTTTTAATCAAGAACCCCCTCTGCCCCGGTCAAAGATTTCCTGCTTTACCAATGTTAAAATCTGGTCACCTTATCTTAAAACCTAAATCTGATTAGATCTGTTACTGACTGGCTCAACACATCCCAGTGGGTTCTCATGTCACCCCTCCATCCAGCCCACCATTACCCATCACATCATCTTCTTGAATGCCCCCAAGATGGAACCAGCAACACCGGCCACCTTGCTGTCTATTAAGTGTGCCAGTTCTTCACATGTGCTCACCCTCTCTCCAGAGCACTCCTTTCCACAGGTATTCACATGGCTCACAATCTCACCTTCTTGAGTCTTTGACCCAAGTGTCACCTTTTTTGAGGCTTTCACTGACCGCCTGTCTGTGTCACATGGGATAGGTTACACCGTAGTTGGGTCACAGCTAATCTGCCCATCATAGTGACTGAAAGACCCAGGCTGATGGAACAACCATTATTTCAGGCAGTGCTGGTGGCCAGGCCAGAGGGCAAAGGGAGAGGCTGAGTTCTAAAAGCATCTCACAGCAGCGGTAGAAGTCACACTAGTCACATTCTGTTCACAACTCATTGCCCCAACTACCTACCAGGGGTCCAGTTTTTGCTTTATGTATTTTAAGGCTATTGTATTAAGTTGGAATATATGTATAGTTATTATAACTTCCTTATGTAATCACCCTTTTATCATTTTTAAATATCCTTTGTTGTTGTAATGTTTCTTTTCTTAATGTTTGTTTTATTTTATATTAACAAAGCCTAGAAGGACAGGATTGAAAGCATTTAGCAAACCACACTAATGACTGCACTAATTGCAACCCCACCTCGACCCTCCTATTCTTCTTTCCTGCCTTATTTTTCTTCATAGCATTTGTTATTGTCCCATATATTATATTTACATATTTTAACAGCTTTATTGAGGTATAAGTTACATATAAAGTTCACCCATTCTAAGTGTGCAATTCAATGATTTTTAATAAATTTATAGAGTTGTACCACCATCATCCTAATACAGTTTTAGGACACTTATAGCACCCAAAAAGGTTCCCTTCCAGGCCATTGCAATTAATTTCCCCTCCTACTTCCCGCCCAAGGAAAGCATAAATTTGTTTTCTATATCTATAAATTTGCTTTTCTGGCCATTTTGTTAGTGGAGTCATATAGAATGTACTCTTTTGCATCAGGTTTCTTTCATTTAGCATAAGATTTCTGAGATTCATTCATGTTCTTGTGTGTATCAGTAGTTTGCCCTACAGTAGTGGAATAATACTCCATTATATGAATGTGCATTTTGGTTATTCAGTCACAGTTGACTTGCATGGCCTAACATATGGTCTAATCTGAACAGGGGTCCATGTGTATGTGAAAATAATGTATATTTAGCAGTCACTGTAAGGACTATCATATTATCATATATATATATATATATATATATATATATATATATATATATATTCAATTAGGTCTAATTGGTTGATGTCCATGCATTCTGTATCGTTGCTAATATTCTGTCTAGTTGTTTCATCAATTATTGAGATTGGGATATTGAACTCTCTTTTATTATTCAATTGTTTCCTTACAGTTTTTGCTCTATGCGTTTTGAGACTGTCTTATTAAGGCTGTATATATTTATAATTGCTATAGCTTCCTATTGTAATCACCCTTTTATTGTTGTGAAATATCTCACTTTGTTGTAATGTTTCTTTTCTTAATGTTTATTTTATTTTATATTAACATAGCCAGTTCCAGCTGTCTTAAGGTTACAATTGCATGGTATATCCTTTTTCATCCTTTTTCTTTCAGTGGTTTTGTGTCATTGAATCTTCATGTATCTCTTACAGACAACATAAAATTGAATCTTGTTACTTCATGACAATAATCTTTCCCTTTTGATTGGGGTATTTAGAACATTCACATTTAAGGTAATTATGAATATGGTTGGATTGACATTTGCCATTTTGTAATTTGTTTTCTATATGTCTCTTTGATTTTTATTTCTCTGCGCCTCCTTTTTTTTTTTTTAATAATTTTTTATTTTATTTTATTGACAGAGAGAGAGAGAGAGAGAGAGAGAGATACAGAGACAGAGACAGAGAGAGAACTGAACTGGGGGAACTCCCCAGTTCAGCACATGGATCCACACGGGCCGGGGCTTGGATTCGATCCTCGGTCCCCGGCGCTACAAAGTGAGCGCTTAACCCACTGAGCCATCCCGGCTTCCCCTGCACCTCCTTTACTGTCTTCTTCATATTAGATATTTTCTAGTATACCATTTAATTTTTTATTGATTTGCTTTTACTATATTTTTGTTTTATATGTTTCCCTTGGGGATTACAGTGTGCATTTTATCTTAATTACGTAATTCCAGTAAAATACAGAAACTTTGTTCCCAGGTAGTTCCATTTCCTCACTCCTCCACTGTGTCATTATTGTCATGTATTAATATAGATACATCTCTATATTATAAACCCCAAAATCAGTGTTATAATTATTGCTTTATACACCTTTATGCCTTGAAAATATGTTCAAAGAAATGAGAAAAAATATATACAGTCATGCACTGCATAACAACGTTTCAGTCAATAACAGACTGTGTATACATCAGTTGTCCCAAAAGACTTTAGTGGAGCTGAAAAATTCCTATCAGCTAGTGACATAGCTGTCATGACATCATAGCACAATGTATTACTCAAGTTTGTGATGATGCTGGTGTACAGTGTTTATAAAGTCTACAGTCACGTACAATCATGTCCTAGGCCTCACATTGACTTACCACATACTCACTGACTCACCCACAGCAACTTCCTGTCCTGCAAGCTCCATTCATAGTAAATGTCCTGCACGTGTGTACCATTTTTTATCTTTTATGCTGTATTTTAGTGTACCTTTTCTATGCTTAGATATACAAGTAGTTACCATTATATTATAATTGTCTGCAGTATTTAATACAGTAGCAATGCTATATATGCTATAGCCTCAAAGCAATAGGCTATATATGCTATATACCCCAGGTGTGTAGTGAGCTATCCCATCTGGGCTTGTATACATGCATACTATGATATTTGCACAACAATGAAATCACCTAGTGGCACATTTCTCAGAATGTATCCCATCAAGTGATGCGTGACTATATGTATAGTTTTTTTGTTTTGTTTTTTAAGATTTATTTTATTGATTTTTGACAGAGAGAAACAGAGACAGAGAGAGACAGAGAGAAGGGGGAGGGCCCAGAGCAGTCTCCACAGTCGACACTAGTTTTTCCATATAGTTTCACTCCACAGGTGGGCGCAGGGCTGCGCAGGGCAGGAACTGGGCCAGGAGCCTCCCACATAGGTCCCGGCAAGAACTGAACTGGGGGCACACCCCAGCTCAGCATGTGGGTCCACATGGGCCGGGGCCGGGATTCGATCCTCGGTCCCCAGGGCTTCAAAGCGAGCGCTTAACCCGCTGAGCCATCCCAGCTTTCCCTGTATAGTTTTTTTATGTTAACTTATATTAACCTATCTAACATATGTATCATTTCCTGCGTACTTCATTTCTTCCTGTGGACTTCATTTCTTACTGCTTGGTTTCATTTCCTTTCAGCCTTAAGAACTTCCTTTAGTGTTTCTTACAAGGCAGATATGTCAGCAAGAAATTCAGTCTTTATTTATCTGGAAATGTCTATTTTGCCTTTGTTTTTAAAGACTAGCTTTTTGGATATGAGATTTTTTTTATTATTGTTAAATTTATTGGGGTGACATTGGTTGGTAACAATTACATTGTTTGCAGGTGTATAATTCTACATTACATTGTCTATATATCACATTATGTGTTCACCACCCAGAACCAGCTCTTTCCATCACCTATAAAATTCTTGGTTAACAATTTTTGTTTCTCTTTCAGCACTTTGAATATGTTCTTCAACTTCTAGTCTCCATTGTTTCAAATGGGAATTCAGTTGTTAATCATATTGATGCCCCTCTCTATGTGATGAGTCATTTTTCTCTTGCTGCTTTCAAGATTTGCACTTTGTCTTGCAACAGTTTAATTCTAATGTGTTGAGATGTAGGTCTCTTTGTATTTGTCCTAATTGGCATTTTTTTAGTTTGTTTCATGTGAAAACTAATATTTTTTCATCAAATTCAGGAAGTTTTCAGCCACGATTTTTTTTCAAATATATTTTCTATCCCTTTCTCTCTCTCGTTTCCTTCTAGGAGTTGCATTACACATACATAGTAGCATGCTTAATGTTGCTTTACAGGTCTCTGATGATCTGTTCTTTCTTATTCAATTGTTTTGTTCTAAATTTCTCTTGTTCTTCAGATTGGATAATTTTTATAGCTTTTCTCCTGCCATATAAAACCTTCTGCTGAGCTCTCTAGTACTTTTCTTTTTATTTCAATTGCTGGACTTTTAAAAATACTTCCTGTCTCACTGGGATTTTCTATTTGTTAATTCATTATTGCCATGCATTGCTTTAACTCTAAACATGTTTTCTTTAGTTCTTTAAACATATTACATAATTCTTCAAAAAATATTCGTCTGCTAAATACAAAAGCTGGTAATACTAGGTAAGTATCTATTGACTTTTTTCCTGAGTATAGGCCACACTTTTCTTTTTCTTTGTACAGCTCATGACATTTTTGTTAAAAATTGGGCATTTTAGATAACATATTGTAGGAACTCTAGATTCCAATTTATCCACTAAATAAGGTTGTTGTTGTTGTTGTTGTTGTTGTTGTTGTTGTTGTTGTTGTTACTGTTGTTGTTGTTGAATTATTTGTTTGGTAACTTGCTGAAATAAATTTGTCTCCTATATGGTATATAGTCACTAGCATCATTACTTAAATTTGTTTTGTATTCTTCCTTTTATTTTTAAACCTGGCTTCCCAGGGGGTCACCTTCATTTCTGTATAATTCAGTGATCAGCCAATGATTGGACAGATGTTATGTTCAAACCTTGAAACAGTAAAGCTTTCATTCTCTGCCAATAGATCTGTGTAGAGTAAGGAAATTCCCTAAAGTTTGGGTTGCTTTCAAGTTTTCTCTGGCTTTTACTTCCTGCTGGGCCGTTCAACACTTAATCTCTGCACATGCCCACAGTCTTAGGGATAGCAGGAGTGTGGGGTGCCCTGAGCCCTCTGTGTCATCCACTGTACATATATGCAGCCTAAGCCAGAAACATGTTTGTCCCCCAAATGACTACAATCAGTTTTCCTAATTTACCTGCTGCCACCATTGTTTATTCTACTGACAAAGCCTCTGGATGTGGGCACTGCCCATCACACAAAATCGAATGAGCCACTTTTGACTTTGTCAGCAAAGTTGCTTGCTCCCATGATGTGCCCCACCCTGGCAGAACTTCTGTGATGACTGAGCTGGAGGAGGAAGTGGGATAGAAGCATCCCTAGGGAAGAACACCACACTCCCACTGTTATTACCTAAAGTACCCAGTTTTTCAAGCCTAAGTGCTTTTCAGATTGGTGCATGCCTTTGGTCAATTTCCGGAGAATGGAAATTGTTGTTTTTGTCAATTTTGTCCAGATTTACAGTTGCATTTGTGAAGATAATTTGCTGACCTCATTGCTCATACATAGCTAGAAGTCCTGCATCTAATTATTTTATCTATTATCTTTCTCCCCTCTGCTATTTAAATATAGGCTCTGTCCTGCAGGCCTTATTGCCACCACCCCTTTGTTTACTGTTCAACCACCACTCAGAGGGGAAGGGTGAAAGTTGAGGTTAGAGGTGTTTTCGCCATGCCTAGGATAATGCCTGACACATAGTATATGTTTGATAACTGTTGAGTGCATGAATGAATGACATGGAGAGAGGCCTAATGAAGGCCAGGTGGCCTTCTTAAGGACTTGAGCCAGTAAGAATATAGAGGGGACAGTAGGTTCAAGAGATATTAGGGAGAAGAGGTGGGCAGTGCTTGCAGTGCTGGGCAAGAGAGGCATTGAGGAGATCTGGGATTTCAAGCCAGGTGACAGGGTGGTTGGTTTGGTGGTACAGAGTAGCCTTGCAGAAACCAGGCCCTTCACCACAGAACTGAGCACACATGTACCTGGCCCAGGAGTCAAAGAAGCTGCAGCGGGCTCCATGGGAAGGTGGGAGTGGCAGGCTCAGCTGCTGCTTCCTGCCTTTGAGGTGAATCATCTGATCCACAGCGAGGTGCATGCACTGTGAAATAGCTGCTCTTTTCCTTCTATCTCCAAAGTCTCCCAAGAATCTTCCTGTGTCTCAGCCTGAAAGAGATTTTTGGAAGTATCCTTTAGCCTAGCCAGGTTGCATTACAAAGCCATTGCAGGTCCTTATTCTCTAGTTTTGATTATGGGAAGAATAGTGACTCTGGAAGGGGTATCTGATTGGACATGAGAAGAAGCTGGGGCAGGGAGACCCATGAGGTAGGAGGTCATTTCAACATCCAGGGAAGTACTACTGAGAAGCTGGGCCAAGATAGTGGTGGTAGAGACAGAACAGTCTAAGAAAGCAAAGCTCACGAGCTTGGTGGCTGCATGTGAATGGGGAGGGAGGCAGCAAGAAGGTCAAGGTCTAACTTCTAGTTTGGGCAGCTGGGACGGTAGTGATAGATTTGGGGGAGAGGGTACAGAAGAAGGAACAGGTATGAGGAAGACTGACTGGTGCCCTTCCTGGCCGATCCTTCTAGCAAGCTCTGTCTTCTCACCATTCCAACACCATCCATTCATCCATCCATCCACACACTGTGTGTCCCCTGTGGGCTGCTCTGGGCAACAGCTCTGAAGAGTGACACCCACTGCCAAGCTTCACACAAGGAACCATCCGTGGCACCTGGCCTCCAGCCAACACTGTCGATACTGTCTCCATCTGCTCCGTGCCCAGAGTAGGGGACTTTTGGCAGCATTCACCCAGAGGCTGCGGGAAAGGGGTGGGAGGCGGGAGTGGGAATCAGCTTCTTGTGGACTGATCTGATAGGGATGGTGAAAATGTATATGCAGAGGGCAGCCTTTCTGATGGTCCTGCCCACCCACCCTGGTCTTTATTGCTGAAGGAGCTCTCAGAATTAAGTAAAAGTCCCATCTAACATGTGGAAGCCCGTCAGGCCCCTGCCCACCCTGACACTCCATCCCAGCACTTTGCTTTTTACCTTCATGTCCTGACTGTAAGCAGCTCTGTCCCTGTCCAGCCCCTTCTAACTTCCCTCCCAATACTCTGGGCTTTTCACCCCAGCCCCCAACGCAAAGGCCTGCCCAGCGCACTAGCCTCTTCACAGTTCCACCAAGTGAGGACTCCCAGCTTGCTTCCTACTGTCCCACCAGGCCTGACTTAACCAGAGGTCTGCAAATGTTTATGGAGCCTGTACCATTGACCAACATCAGTGTTGTAGAACACACATGTATAGACAGCCCCTCCTCTCAATGAGCTCATGATCTGCAAAAGCACAGGGCTGTGGTAGGAGGGCTCTGGCAGAAAGCTGAAGACGGGACCCTGATGATGTCCAGGAGACCAGGGCCTGGTCCCAGAGCAGGGAGCAGTCTAGTCAGCCCTTGGAGCATGGGCAGGAGTAGCCAGGTAGGCAGACCCCAGCAGGCATTCCTAGAAGAGGGCCAGCGCTGCTTGGGGCTCTCTGAGAGCTGCATCCAGCTCATCCCCGGGCTTCCTGCACCAGCCCGAGCCCAGCCTGGGACAGCCATGCACGCAGCCAGCACCAACACAGGCCGAGCTACGTGGACCCAGCCACCCTGGCCTCTCCTCCACACAGTGTCCTCTCGGCTAGCGTGTCTTTGTAGGAACCTGCTGGTAAATGCTGATGCTGTTTGGGTAAAGAAGGGGACGGGAGGAGCAATGTCAACCCTTAGCACCCACTTCCCCCAAGGATATTTACCTGCACCTGGTTGCACAAAGCCCCTAAGAAACGACATGAATGGTGATGCTTGCTTTCTTCCTTCCTTCCTTCCTTCCTTCCTTCCTTCCTTCCTTCCTTCCTTCCTTCCTTCCTTCCTTTCTTTCTTTCAATGAAAGAACAATGGAGGAAGGACCCAATGCTACCACCAAACTAAAAATAATAGCAAGTAATGGCATTGAGATCATTTTACACAATTTACAACTCAGTTTCACATGAAGGTCTCATTTAACTCTTGTAGCCGGACTGTGAGATGTTTACAGATAAAATCATTCCATCTTGCTCTCCCATCCAGGAAGTAGTCAAGCTATGTCCAAGCTTGGGTGCCCCAACAGCAGAACCTAAGATAAATACTTGGCTGCATGTGGTTTATTTGGGGAGGTGATGCCAGGAAGCAGAAATGGGAGAGTGGGAGAGTGAGACCGGGAAGGAGAGAAAGCAGGCGGCCTTGTCCAGGCTACCACGGTCAGCAACAGACTGACTTCCATGGCAGGTCTAAGAAGAGTGTCGACTGCCTCCCTGATGGTCCCGGAAGGACAGAGGCTGCAGAGTTCTGCCCCCTTCTCCTTTAGCGGAAGGCTGCCCCAGCGGGGTGGGTGCCCAGCACTTTCAGACTTTGTTTATTTGCACAGGGGCTATGGGAACCCTGTAGCTGCAGAGAAGTCCCTAAAAGCTGAGAGCCTAGAGTGGCAACCCATCAGTGGGCGGGAACTCTTTATTAACTCTGTGACTAAGATCAGAGCTGACCATGGGATGGGACCTGGGATACCCAAAGCTGTGTTACAAGGCACATGTGATGCCCCCAGGACCTCTCTCTTTCCAAGCTGGGAGGAGAGTGTGAACTGGACAGGCCTGGGGACACATGGAGTCGGAGTCCTGGGAAACCCTGTGCAGCAGTGCAGGGATGGCAGTGAGGACAATGAGAGAAAAAGGGGACCAGAAATAAGATGAAGTGTCCCACTTCATGGTGGTCCCAGAGGGCTCCCTGACCAAGATCCCCCCCCCCCCCCCCCCCCGGAGCTGGAATTCTCTCAGTCCCAGTGAGGAGGAAGCACAGGTGTGTGAGTCTGCTCAGGCTGCCATAACAACCGTATGGAGTGGCTTAAACAACAAACTAATTTTCTCATAATTCTAAAGGCTAGAAGTCTAAGACCAGGGTATTGGCAGCGTTGGTTTCTTCTAGGGCCTCTCTCTTTGCCTTGTAAATGGCTGTCTTTTCCTTGTGTATTTACATGGCTTTTATTCAGGTATTAATCTCCTCTTCTTGTAAGGGTCCCAGTCATGTTGGTTTAGCACCCACCCTAATTACTTCACTTTAACTTAATTACCTCTTTAAAGACCCTATGTCCAAATATCATCACACTCCGAGGTCCTACTGGTTAGGACTTTAACATCTTGCTCTCCTGGGTTCTGAGCTCTTGGTCCTGAGGCATCCATGCCAGAGGGGCAAGAAGGCCAGGAGCAGGCCTGGCAGAGCCCCCAGCCAGTGTCTAGACAGAGCTCTGCCAGACACACTGCTCTCTGGGGAGCCAAGCGGAAGCTCACAGTTACCCACCCCAAGCAACTGAACCCGCTAAGAGCTGAGTCAGGGGCTTTCCTTAGAGAACCATTTTCCTATGATGATTTCTCTTCCTGCGCATCTGGGAGTAGTGACTTGACCCTGAGTGTGGTTGCAAAATGGCAAACCGCAGGGAGGGCTCACAAGTCCCCGGCCCTGTGCAGCCCTCCCCACCATACCCCCCCCCACACACACACACACACATACACACACACACCTCCCAACCCCCATACAGTCTCATTTAGCCCTGTCCTGGCTCCATACGGGCGGAGGGGCTCCCCCATTGGCCAGATGAGGAAGCTGAGATTCAGGAAGTTCATGAACTCCTAAGGGCAAGTAGCTAGCGAGCAGCAGAGGTAGGACTGAGCGCAGACCTGGGTGACCCATCTCTGCTGCTCGTTCACTGTGGTACCTCTGCTGCAGCCCTTGGCGAAAGCTGTCATCCTCCTTGCCTACCAGGCTTCATACAGTGTGACTGGGTTAGTGGTGCAAACTGACTTCTCTCAGCACATTAGGTGGCTGGCAGATAAGACCACCAGCCAGTTGCGATAGAAACAAGGGTGGGAGGAAGCAGCGTCCTGGTGGCTTGGGAGGAAGGTAAAGATGAAGATGGGGACATAGATGCCCATAATGCTGACTTTCAGATACCTTCCCTAGGTACCATCCAAGAGTCAGGACATCTTAAACACAGCTCAGCCCAATGTTCAGTTAAGAAACGGGCCCTCTTCTCTGCCCAGACTCCTGCTCTCGCCTCCTCTTAGCCCCATGGAATGCTCAGTTTCTGTCAACTTTTGAGTCATCAGGAAAAGTCACCCCTCCCATGCTGTCGCTGACATCATTCTGCCAGTTCTGAAAAGGTGCAAACAATCTTTAGAGGAAGCCAGGCCTGGATGTAGATCTTAGTTCCACCACTGACTTACTCCACTTGGGTTCTTCACTAGAAGGAGATGGCGATAGGCCAGATCTCACAGGACTGTTAGAAGGGTAGCAGATCTAATAAAAAAGCAGAATTTGAGTAAAGGCGCTGGGTAATTCCTGACGGACTAAGGATTCCCTTCCAGACAATCCATGGATCCTATTGTTAATCTCTGGCTATGAATGGTTTCCTTTGGGAATTTTTTGAAAAGGAAGCAGAGCGATGGGTTTGTTCCTGATGGAGCCTCTGTGTAGGGACACCTACACCCAGGCCTGGGACCCAGGGACCCTATACATGGAGCCAGGCACACAGTCTCACTTCTTCAGTGTTCAGGGAATGCACATATGTATAGAGAAGAAGGGATACAGCAGGTGACACACCTGGAACTCACGTTCTTCACTTGTTACCATCTAACGGAGGCATCTGAAGAAAGCTGTTCTTTGATGTTCTGTGTGGTACCTGGGCCTCTGGGAGGCTCTCCCAGGGGTAAGGAGCAGGAGGTGCAGTAGGACTTGTTTGAATAAGAGTAGTCATGATGCAGAAGTTATAAACGTTAAAGTCCCTGGCTTCTGGTTCTATCTTGATATGTAAAAATAAAGAAGAGGAAAAGAAACAAGCTTAGAAATTGTCACTCTCCGCCTTACAAGAAGGAAAAAGCTTAACAAACTTAAAATCAATGACTTGTCGTAGACCCATCAGAAAATTGAGGTTACAGGCCAAACCGCCACCACAATCTAGAGACAGAGAAATCAGACAGTGGGCCAGGCTCAGCTTGCCCACAGCAGAGGCCACGGGACCCGTAAATGGGTAAGGATCCTTATTAAGCTACCTGCCTGCCGGAGGCAGAGTGTGGATTAGCTTAGAAAGAAGAAACTCCTGAGGACCAGGATTAGTGGGGAGGCCCCCACACTTTCCTGGGTTTTCCCTCCAGAAATTCCACCAGATTCTTAAGATGAAGAATCAAGAAAAATCTCTGGCTGTTTGGGCAGGCAGAAGGGAAAAGTAACAATTTTGAAATAGGATCAGAGCATTCTCCATAACCAAGTTCTGCTCTCCAAATAAAACAACTCCTCAGGGCCTTCTCCACAAGACAGAGGAGCAGTTGGCCAATTCCAGCTCCCTCTGGACTTCTCTATCACCTGAGAGAAGAAGAGAAAAAGCTATGCGATACTTCCAAAGGTCGTAGCCCAGGGACTCAGGCCCACAAAAGACTGATGACTGATCACAAGACTATACAACACTTCCCTCCTCACATCTCACCCCCTTATCGAGGGGGCTCTGATATAATGGTGATTACACCTGAAAATGCTGCAAGGCACAGTGTACTCTACCTAAGGAGTTCTTAGGAAAACCCAAAGACAGTAGAGGAAAAAGAAGAAAAAGAACCAGGATACTAGAGAAAACGGAAGCCTCTGGCACTTACAGATACAAGAGAAGCACAGCACAGCTTCTAGCCAGATTATCATCACCCTCAAACTCGGACCTCTGTGCCTTATTTCCTATTATCCAGTACATTATGTATGGTTTCCAACAAAAATGTATGAGACGTGCTAAAAAGCATTGGGTTCTTCCACAGTGCTCAGCACTGGAATTTATGTAACATTGGTTGTTAAACACATATGTATAGAGAAGAAGGGGTTGAATATCTGCCACCTTTCATGCCCCGATGATGCAGCCATAGAACAGAGCTTCAATTCTAAAGGGGAAAACCTAACAAATGTCAGCGTGGCACCTCCTAGCCACCACCATTTACTGAAAGCGTCTGTTTCAGGACCTTTTGGAAGCTCCTCTCTTTCTCAACAGTCTTCACAGTGATGCTCAGGGGTACAAATTAGACCTGATGCGGCGCTGAGAGGCCAAGACTTGGGGTGTTGCTATTAAACCCAGCCCGTTTCTTGCCAGCGCCCTGTGTTGTCTCCATGCTGGGCTCCTGGATCGGAACCAAGAAGGCCTGGCTGTGTGAGTGTTAGAACTGGCTTAGAGTTGGGGTTGGGTAGGTTAACTAGAGCAGCATAACACACCATCATAAAACCCAAAACTTCCAATGGTAAGTCATTACTCTTGCTGTTGAGTCTTGGGAGTCAAGCTTCTCTGAGCTCACACAGCCTTCCACATTCCACTGGGCAGAGAAGGTGGCCTCCCTCACATTGGTGACATGCTGGCTGTGGGGTGGGGCAGCCACAGGGTGTGTGGAGCCAATACCTCTCCTGGCTGCAGAGAAGGGTAAAGAATGTGAGAGATTTGGGCAGTCTATCACAGAAGGGTTATGGCTGCTTTTAAGAACTGGAGGCTCGTGTGCCTACATCTCTCTTAGGGCTAGATTTTTCTGGTGGTGAGCTAAACCTTTGGACACACACTTTCTGTTCTAGGGGACATGCTGTGCACACGTAAATCCCTCCTTTGCTACGATCCCAGGGAGGCTGAGTGTGAATGGGTGTGGAGCAGAGACTGTCTTCTGAGAATCCTGAGGCTGGGGCACCATCGGATCTTCCCGCCCCATCCCCACCCCCCAGTTTGGGTTGGGCCCAAAGGAAAGCCCAGCAAAGCAAGTGTGCAAGTGTGATTGCTGGGGGCAGGTCCCTTTTTTCCTAAAAGGGGCAAAGTGAGCACCATCTGGTTGGTCTACTTTCTGCTAGAATCAGCCATCTTTAAGCTGAAAGAAAGTTAGAAAAGTACTTCACAGTGAAAATGCAAAATAACAGCACCAGAAGGTATGGCCCCTTAGTTGAGCACATTGCAAATACCAAGTGCATGTCTTTGAAGCCATTTTGTGTGTTGCAGTGTGTCCTGATCACAGTATTCTGTTGTTATTAGGGCTTAAATTCTAGGGACAGACAGACCTGGATTTAAATGTTGCCTCCATTAGGCTGCACCCCAGTCCTTCAGGCACACAGGAGGTCATGGTCACACGTACCTCAGAGTTGTTCGAGCCCAAGTTCTTATAAGGGTTCCCTACTCCACTGTGTGATTTGATAATAGCCTAAATGTGTATTCCTACTGAACAGAGTCATGGGAAAGGAGTTCGTTAGTGGGGACTTCCTCTATGACCTCTAACTTCCCAACAGCCCTGGGAGTAGGGACCCTGGGAGGTCCTGATTTTGCATGAGGGAGCCCAGGCTTGGGGGAAGCAAGTCTCTGGCCTGAGTTCTCAGAGCTGCCCAAAGGCTAATGAAGGATTTGAACTCAGGTCTCATCCCGTGGGCCACAGAGTCTTAAGTACTCTCCATGACCCCCTCAGTCTGTTACCCAGTCATGTTCTCTCAGGTGATGCCATAGCAGTGATCTAGTTCTAGTCCCACATTTTCTAAAGTAGAAAGCTATTCCGTAGAGGGCAGTTGTCACAGCTGGATGGGGCAGCACACTGAGGTGGGGTCTGAATGAAAGGAACCAGGTGTTTAATGGCTATATCTTCCTGGTCTACCCAAAGAGATGTCATATAGCCTCTCATTTAACCCTCAACAACCCTTGCCAGATGGTATTTGTGTCCCCGTTTTAAAGAAGAGGAAACAGGTGTGGAGAGATGAACTGATTTATCCGGGGTCAAGCTCCTCGTCAGTCCCACGCTGTGTCTGGAAACCAAGTGTGACTGCAGAGAGAGGCTGATTCAAGAAAAGTAACTGAAAAATACACACACCTACTCCAATGTTAAGGAATTTTATTTCACATGGAGAAAAAAAATCACTAACACCAACTCATTTCAGGAAGTGGTATTTTGTGATCATTTGACTTCCTCTTAAGAAATGTGAGAGCAAATGAGTCACAGTGACCCTCTGAGCCAAGTTCCTCTTTTCAATGTGTCCCTGAAACATTCTCAGTGTGGCAGTTTCCATGTCAGCCCCAGGACTAGGAACTTGGTGATGAGTTCAGGTTTCTTTAGCGTCAGGGTCACTCCTTTGCTCCAAACGGTTTTGAAGGGACAGAAATGTTCCCTGATGTGGACAGCTAAGGGGCCTGGTAGGCTGTCTGTCACTCAGTCCACCTCATTGTGTTTCAGGCAGAAGTGACACACCCTCTTTCCACAACCACTTCTTATCCCAACTTTACACCAAGGCACCATTGCAAATGTACCCCAAATGGCTCAATCATTCATCCAACAGAGTAATTAAGGTCTCTGGAGACACAAAACTGTATAAGAGATAATGTGTTTTCTGAAGAACCAGTAGGAGAGCGAAGACAGAAAGAGCTAGAATTAAATTTTTATTTTTATTTTATTTTTGACAGAAAGAGAGAGAGATACAAACAGAGAGAGAACTGAACTGTGGGAACTCCCCTATTCAGCATGTGGGTCCGCCTGGGCCAGAGCCGGGATTCGATCCTCGGTCCCCAGGGCTTCAAAGCGAGCTCTCAACCCACTGAGCCATCCCGGCTTTCCCAGAAAGAGCTAGAATTAAAGCTGCCAGTATGCAGTCTTCCCTCACACTGCCACTCAGAGACCCCAGGTGGCTCTGTCCAGTGCTGGGTGACCAGCTGGGGGCAGCAGAGGGCAGCGGGTACCTCTAAAGCCCTTGAGCACAGAGGTGGCCAGGGTGGTCCAGCGCACGCTGGTAGGAGACAGGAAGGGAAGGCAGAGCTGGTCATGTGAGGACTAGACAGGCCTGGACAGTCCCCAGAGGTGGCCAGGCTGGGTCATGGGCTGATCATCCTTGGGGATGAGGAGCACAGAGGCACATCCTGCAAGTAGCCACCCTAGGACCATAAGCTTTTGCTCTTAAAGAGGGGGGCTGACAAGGTAACTAGACTTTGTTATTGCCCAGAGTGAAATATGATGAGAATAAACATTGAGTATGAAGAAGGGCAGGGAGATTTGCCACCAGTGCTGACAAGAACCTACCCCTAGTTGGCACAGCTCCCACGCTGGGCAGCAGCAGATGGTGGCAAAGGAGTGGAGCTACAGACAGCAGGGCTAGAGTGTGCCTCTGGGCTTCCTGGCCTGCGACTCTGACGGTGAGCACGCCGTGAGGGAGAGATGTGAATGTGTGTCAGTCTGCTGTGTGTGAGTGATACAGTCAAGCTCATGGGAGAATATGAGTTCATGTCTGAACGTGAGTGTGATTATGTGCCTGTGTGAGAGGGTGTGAGTGTGTGACTTGTGAATGTGTGTGAGCAGCAGTCTCATACGTCTGCCTCCCCGCTCTGACTGGATCACAAGTTCTTAAAGCTGTAGCCCTGCTTCTCCAGTTATCTGTTTAATAACTGGTATAAGGAAGCCATGTGCTTATGTTTCATGGACAGTCAAATATGTTCCCAGCATAAGCTACCTGCTTTAATTCCCCATCTCATTTACTCTCCGTAGCCGCCCTGCGAGATGGCCCTGCCTGTCCCCATTTTGCAGCTGAGGCGATTGAGGTGCCAAGAGAGGAAGTGGCTTGCCCAGTCCACTCGGCCAGTGCCGCTCTTGATGCCAAAGCCCCAGCACTGTCCATGACCCCACACCACCTCCCATGCTAGAGTAAACAGAACCCCAGGAAGCAGGCAGGTCCTCGGGTGGGAGAATCTAATCAGACCGTTTGGGTCAGCAGACGGTGGGTGGGAGCTATGAGCCCTGGGCACTGGTGTTCAGTGTGCTCCCGAAGGTACTGGCTACCCGTTATGAGCAGTGGCCACAGTGACTGTGCCCACGGTCTCACTTCCTCTGAAGTCACCTCTGCCCTCTGTTCACCACTGCATTCAAACCAAGCGACTGCCTGGTGAGCTTTGCAAAGCTGCAGTGTTTGGAGAGGCATGATATTATTGACCAAAACACAAGCCTCATGTGCCTAATAGATCAAAGCACGTTGCAAGCTAGAGCGCAACTCTTCTCACCTGCGGTGTGATGAAGTATGTTACCTTCACTGGTAAGAACAGAGACGGAGGGAAGCCGGGATGGCTCAGCGAGACAAGTGCTCACTTTGCAGCCCCAGAGGCTGAGGATCAAATCTCGGCCCCAGCCCACGTGGACGCATATGCTGAACTGGGGTGTGCTTGTGCTCCCCATGTGGGAGGCCCCCAGTTCATTTCTCACCCCCCAGTTCAGCCCCTGGCTCAAGGGGGCGTGCCTCCCATGCAGAGGCCCCCAGCCCAGTTCCCACCCTGCGCATCCCCCTGCCCACCTGTGTAGAATGAAATTACGTTGAAAACTGATGACGTATGGCTGTGGAGGCTGTTCTGGGCCCTCCGCCTTCTCTCTGTATCTCTCTGTCCTCTCTCTCTGTCTCTGTCTCTCTCTGTCTCTGTCAAAAACAATAAAATAAATCTTAAGGAAAAAAAAAGAACATAGATGGCATTACAGCTCTTCCTGAGGATATGTGATATTGCAGGAATATCTCTTCACCTACAGTATGAAAATACAGCTTTCTGGGCCACAGTCTTGGGGAACAATGGACCAGTAGTTGTTCTTCCCAGAGTTTACTGGGTTGTCAGTGCACAGGTGGTTTTTAGCACAGAACTGTATGCTTCCTTGCACTGTTAACATGCCCTTATACAGCATTTAGCAGTTTGTAAACACCTTGCACATACATAGCCTTCCTACCAGAAGTGATCATCTGCAATTGATAAATGAAGGAACAGGCTTAGAGATGATGAGGGACTTGCTCAGTGTAACTCAGATCAAGACGATGGAGCCAGGAGTGTGACTCAGGTGTCCTGCTCCTTACCCACTCAGCTTCCCACTGTGAGATGCTCCAGGGCTTTCACCTGGCCACGAAAAGCATTTACGTTTTTCTTTAGTCAGGGCCTTACCCATCTCTTGTCTAGACTATCCCAACCGTCCTGCTGGATTCTTGGCCCCCAGTACCTCCCAAGAGAACCACCTTGCACTGCTCAGGAGCTGCTCGGGGTGTGAGCCAGGCTACGGGGTAGGAAGATGGATGAGCCCAGAAGTTATAGGTGGAGAGAGGTGATGTAGGTTCTGTCACAGAGGCAGAGAACAATAGGTAGGGTACGTAGCAGGAAGCAGCCTTCTGCCCATAGACAGACATTCAGGACCAAGTTTCACGTTGACTTCAGTCTCCATAACAAGGCATCTCCCTGTGCTCTGCCCGAAATCATCAGCACACTGGGGCTTGATGCCTAGGCTACATGTGTTCACTAGTCTGGGTCCATATCAATTTTAGAATCAGCTTGTCCGTTTCCACAAAGAAGTCATCTGGGATTCTGACGGGGATTGTGTCACATCTGTAGATCATTTGGGGGAGTATTGTCATCTTAACAATGTTAACTCTTTCAATCCATAAACATAGGATATTTTTCTACTTCATGAGTATTTGAATATTTTTAAATCCTTTTCAGCAGTGTTTTAGAGTTTTCAGAGTATAAGTTTGCACTTGTTTTATCAAATTTATTTCTGTGTATTTCATTCTCTTTGGTGACATTATGAATGAAATTTCCTTTTTGTTTAATTTTAGATTATTCATAGCAAGAATGTAATAATGCAATTATTATTTGTATATTAACTTCATACCCTACAATCTTGCTGAACTCATTTATTAATTCTAAAGGTTTTTTAGTAGATTCCTTAGAATTTTCTGTATATGAAATTATGTCATCTGTGAACAGAGATAGTGTTTTACTTCTTTCTTTCCAATCGAAGCCTTTCTTTCTTCTTCTTGCCTAGTTGCCCTGACTAGAACCGTCTTTACAGTGATTACCATTTGAAGTGATGAGAGCAGAAATCCTTTTAAATCTCTTGAGGTTTTCTGGCCTAGTGTTTGGTCTGTCCTGGGGTGTGTCCCATGAGCACTTGAGGAGAATATTCTCCTGTTGTTGGCTGGGGTGTTCCACAGATGTCTGTTAACTCCAGCTGGGTCACAGTGTTGTTCAAGCCTTTTATTTCCTTACTGAGAGAAAGAAAGGGGGCGGCCTCGAGCAGTCTCCATAGCTGTACATCATTAGTTGTGACAAAGTTTCATTCCCACAGGTGGATGTGGGGCCAACTGAACTGGGGGCCTCCCACATGGGGGGCGAGAACCTTCTCCAACTTCCCAGTGGTCACTAGGTGCACCGCAGTTCAGCACATGGGCTTGCATTTCCAAGGGCCAGGACTTGATTACTGGACCTCGCTGTTGCAAGGCAAGTACTCAACCTGATGAGCTATCCCGGCATCCCTCCAACTCTTCTTTTTCGAGTGGAGAGTTTAATCAATTTAAATTTAATATAATTACTAATAAGGAAGGACCTACCCTTTTTTGCAATTTTTTAATTTTTTTTAGTGTCATATATCCTTTTTGTTCCTCAGATCTTCAATTACTGTAATAGTTCTGTTGTGTTAAATTGGGGCTGCCCAACCTTTTGGCTTCCCTGTGCCACATTGGAACAAGAAGAATTGTCTTGGGCCACACATAAAATATACTAATACTAACAATAGCTGATGAACTAAAAAAAAAAGAAAAAAGTGTCACAATAAAATCTCATAATGTTTTAAGAAAGTTTATGAATTTGTGTTGGGCTGCATTTAAAGACATCCTGGGGTGAAGCCGGGATGGCTCAGTGGGTTAAGCACTCACTTTACAGTCCCAGGGACTGAGGATCGAATCCTAGCCCTGTCCTGTGTGGACCCATGTGCTCTGTGTGGACCGATGTGCTGAACTGGGGTGTGCTTCCCATGCAGGAGGCCCCGGTTCAGTTCTTGCCCCCTGGTTGGGTCCCTGGCTCAAGGGGATGTGCCTCCCATGCAGGAGGCCCCCAGCCTAGTTCCCGCCCTGCACAGCCCCCACCCACCTGTGTAGAATGAAACCATGTTGAAAACTGATAACATACAACTATGGAGACTGCTCTGGACCCTCCCCCTTCTCTCTGTCTCTGTCTCTTTCGCTGTCAAAAACAATAAAATAAACCTTTAAAAAAAAAAAAAAACAAAGACATCCTGGGTCAAATGTGGCCCATGGACTACAAGTTGGACAAGATTGTGTTAAATAGATATTTCCTGACATACTCTTTTCATTTCCTTGTCATTTTTTATTGTATCTTTTGGGGTTATTTTCTCCATGGTTGTCTTAGGGGATACACCTTAACTTATATCAGTCTAGTCTGTATTAATACTAAGTTAGTATTAATAGTATATAGAAGTCTTTTCTTGGGGATGCTAGGATGACTCAGTGGGTTGAACACTCATCTTGTAGCCCCAGGGTCCAAGGATCAAATCCCAGTCCCAGCTCGAGCTGATCTGGAGTGTGGCCCCAGTTCAGTTCTCACTGGGGTGAGCTTCCCATGTGGGAGGCCCCAGCTCACATGGGCGTGCCCCCCAGGCCGGAGGCCCCAGCCCAGTTCCTGCCCTGCACAACCCTGCGCACACCTGTGGAACGAAACTACGAATCGAAAACTAATGAACAAAGAAAGAAACAAAAACTCATGGACATAGTCAATAGTTCAGTGTTACCTGAAGGTAAGGGGGGAGGTGGGTGGGAGAGCTAGGGGGAGGGGGGGAGTAGTGAGGGGGCATCTAATATATGGTGATGGAAAGAGAGCTGACTCTGGGTGGTGAGCACATAATGCAATGCATAGACAATGTAATGTAGAATTGTACACCTGGAAACAATGTAATTGTTATCAACCAATGTCATCCCAATAAATTTAACAATATAAATAAATAAATAAATAAATAAACCAAAGGCAAAAAAGAAAACTGAAGTACAACTATGGAGATTGCTCTGGACTCCCCCCCCTCCCACCCCCACTCCCTCTCTGTCAAAAACAATAAGGATAAATCTAAAAAAAAAAAGTTTTTCCCCGTATATCTCCCACTTATGTTATCATCACCTGTTACATCTTTATATATTGTGTGCTCATCAATTAGATTTATCATCATTGTTTCATGCAGTTATCTTTTAAATCAGATTAAAAAAATTGAAATTGCAAAGAAAAATACATTAATAGTGTCTTACATAGTTACATATTTCATGATTTTTACTGGTGTTCTTTATTTCTTCATGTGGATTTGAGTTGCTGTCTAGTGTCCTTTCATTTCAATCTAAAGGACTCCCTTTAACGTTTCTTGTCAGACCAGTCTACTAGCAATCATTTGTCTCAGTATTTGTTTATCTAAGCATGTATTAATTGCTCCTTTATTTTTGAACAATAGTTTGTCCAGGTGTTGAAATCTTGGTTTACAGTGTTTCTTTCAGCATTTTGAATATGTCATCCTACTGCAGGCAACGTATACTCGTATGTTCCACATATTCACAAGGGGCAGAGGTGACACCCTGGCAGGAGCTGGACTTTGAAATAGATGAGGATGAGATAAAGATTAGAAGGAAAGAAGTAGTTGCAGCCTCAAGGGCCTCATCCAGCAGCACCTTCGGGGTGAGCTGAGGTTGCTGTCAGGAGTGCCCAATAGCAGCCTCTCCCAGGAAGTGTGCTGAGAGGCTGAGGAAGGCCAGAGCCCTGGTCTGAGAGGATCACCTGAGTTTCCAGCCAAGACATACAATGATTAGTGGCATAATTGAGGAAACACTATCTGTGAGGAAGTGGACAAGTGAGAGACTGTATCATTTGTACTGAGCTAGAAAGATTAATAAGCGTGAGAGAAGAGAAATTTGAGAACATGATGTGGGAATCAGAATTCTGTGTGCTGAAGTCACAGAAAAACAACCCAAACCAGCTAACGCCAGAAAGGGGAATTGATTTGAAGTACATCAGAAATTTACAAAATTCTTTGGGTGCTAGAGTACCAGGTTTGGAAAATGGAAAAGAATGATGGTAGTTCCAGGGAGCCTAAAACAAGAGGCACAAGGATCATTGCCTCAAATACGCATGGTCAGGACACCCTTCAGGACGCCTCCACTGTGCCAGAAGACGCCATCATCACAGCAGGACATGGTCACTGCCACTAGTTCTGGGAAGTCCCTTCTAACCGTCTCTCAGTCCTTTCTGGCAGGGGCATCTGATGGGCTGAGCCTGGGTCAGGTGGACACAGCCAACTGCCTGCAGGGACAGAGCAGGTCTGTGTGTCATGGCTTCCGGAGAGGGAGGTGGTGGGAGACGGCTATAAAACAGCCCAAAGTGAGCTCCACTCCACCAGACCAATGAGATGAAGGGAAGGGGTCATTTTGAGCAGAGGGAAGACTTGCATGTATTTGTTACGTTGGAGGAGAGAACCGGTGAGGGAGGAATTCAAGATACAGAAGGAGGCAAATAGGTGAAAGAGCCGATGGGGGTTGGGCCTGCAAGGGGCTGGTCTGTGCAGAGGAGAGGAGCGGGGCAGGAATGCTGACCTACTGCAGAAGTGTGAGATGACAGACAAGGCACCTGAGAAATGTCCATTCTTTTCATCTGTTCCAGTCCCTGCCTTTCAAACCAAGCAGGTGTTTTCACGAGAGGGAAGACTTATTCTCTAATAATGCAAAACTGACCAAAATGGTGATTCGTCATTTCTAACACCTGACTCTTCAGGGCAGGGGAAATCATTTCTTTGTTGGACCTAGATGAGGACAGGGGTTGCCTTTTGAGCCTGACCCTGCTTTGGGGGAAGGGTGACTGTTCCTTGGAACCTCAGTACATCATGTTCTCAGAACCCAGAAACCCACTAGTGAGGTCAGATTTTCTTCTGTCCTCTCAGCCTCTGACAGCCAGAAGCAGGAACTCAGTGGCAGACCTTCACTGGCTGAGGTCCTTCGGCCACCTCCCACAGTTCCCTGGGTGAACCCCACACACTCAGAGCAGGGCCTGTCCACTGCCAGTCTCACATACTCCCTAACAGAATCCTTCCCCTCTGAGAAGCACACAGTGAGACTTCGCAGCAAGACAAAATCTCTATCTGAAAGCTTCCCAATTAAGTGCAGAACCCAGCCGGTTGTCCATGTGGAGCAAAGATTCCTAGGTGAATAGTATTTATCTGAACCCAGCATTTATAGAGGCTAAAAAAATGAGGCCCGTGAACCTCATGGAACCCCCATGTGTTACACACAGCTGAGCTGCTCAGATCCCCCTTCAAGACCTTCAAGTCAGAAGTCACTGCCCAGCTACAAGGAGCGGGGTCAGCCGCCAGCTGTGAGCTCTTTGGGGGTCAGCCTCATATTCCAAGCCAGCTTCGTGCTCCTCTTGGGTGGCCCCCAGCCAATGACTACACAAGGCAGTGGCATCCAAGGTCATGCTCCTCTCAAGGGGCCCCCAGCCAATGATGGCAAGAGGCAGTAGTATACAGGCCTAACCACCTTCCCCTGAATCCAGACCCCCTTCTGGGCCATCTGCTCTGGAGCTCCCAGCTGGGCTGGCAAGGACAACCGTCAGGTTTACACAGTGCTCTGACACTCCCCTCCCACCACACTCCTTTCGCTACTTTCTTGAACAGGGGCTAATCCCTAATAAAGCTCTCATCTCCTCATCTGCCACCAGAACACTCAGCTGACACGCCTCTCATCCAGTCAGCATGCAGCAAGCATGCCCTGGGCTGCAGCCCCCTGGGCGCTAGCTATTGCAAAGTTAAAGGTAACGTGTGACATTTGCTACAATGGAGGTTGGTGTCTGGGCCAACTCGATGCCCTTAAGCCCCCTGTCCTCAGACAAGGGCTATGGGAAGGAGTCTAAAGAGCATGCCTGGGGCTACAGGTCAGATTCAGGGACTTCCAAGCAAAGTCTGAGTGTTGTGGTTTTAACCCTCTTACTCCGGCCTGGTGTGTCTGTGTGGTTCTCCAGGGCCCAATCCTGGATTCTGTGCCTTCGTCCTTCTCACTCTGTGCCCAGGATCCCAGGGCACAAAAACACTAAAAATGTAGGAGTCCAAGACTCCAGACCCCTTCTGGGCTCCTGGGCTATATATTGGAGGGTGGCCCCGCAACCGTAGTGCATTGAAGTGCATGGACAAAACTAAAATGAAAGTTAAGCTACGCCCTGGAGAAGGCATTGGGCCAAACAACAGAGACAGGCTTTGGGCCCAAGGCAACATGACTGAGGCCAGGAGAGCACCTGCCCTCTGGGACATAGCAGCTTACAGCACCCAAGTCCCCAAAGGTAATACCTAGGATACACTCAGAGTCTCAGCAAAGCAAGCTCATCCAAAGTGGCAGAAAAGTTCACCTTTGATGAATCCCCGACAGTTTTACAATTTAAAAGTCTGGAAAGAATATTTTAAATTTAGCATTCTGTAAATTTTGTTTAGAGTTTTTACTTACCATATTTTTTGCTCCATAAGATATACTTTTTTTTCCTCAAAAGTGGGTGTAAATGTCTGTGGGTGTAAGTGTCTTATGAAGCGACTATTGCGTCACAGACCATGATATATATTACCTGACCTGTCAGTGGTAGCGACAGCTGTTAGAAGAGGAAGTGGTAGGCCCACGAAAAACCCCTGGGAATGCTTAAATGTCCCACTTTACTGCTGAATCTCAGGGCATCTGGTCAGTTGCTGTCCACCTCTGCCCATCACCTGGGACCTGGGAGAGTACAGAGAGCCGCCTGACACTCCAAGCTACCACCGCTGACCTGTCGAATCAGTTGAGGCTAATGACAGGTATGAGTGCACTCTGACAACTGACAACTGTCTTTGACACTGGATGGGGTCTGTGACAGTAGAACCACCTCCACTGCGAACCAGCTAACTGCTAAGGGAGAAGTGGGGGGAAGTGGAGCTTTTGGAAAGTTAGAGGTACTTTTTAAAAAGTTCCTATTCTGTGATGCCCTGGGCTCACACCATCTCAGTGCCAGTCTGTGGTTCCAGAAAAATGGTCAGTTTATGCAGGAATCTGAGGTGGCTGGTGATGGGTAGACCTGAGGCTGTCAGTGCATGTTGGAGGGACTAGTGCGCTGTTGGAAGAATCGGTAGGTGGGTGCAGGCCTTCCTTTAGCCACCCCAAGTGCCTACTCTGGCCTGTACCTGCTTACCGTGTGTGAGTGATTTCCCACCTGCAGACTACGTCCTGGAGGGCCTCTGAAAAAACCTGCTTTATTAGTGCTTGACAGGTTAGAGCACATTTTAGCGAAACTACAAAAAAGAGCTTTAAAGAAGTCAAGACTCATCTGGCTGTAATTCCTGGGGGTCTTACCAGCCAGTTGTAACCTCTTGACATTTCCATCAACAAACCATTTAAAGTCTTTATGCAAGAATAGTGGAACAAATGGATGGCTGCTAGTAATCATGATCTGACACCTACTGGACGAATGAAGAGGCCCACTATCACTCAAGTTTGTGAATGGGTTAAAACATCATGGCACTCAGTAAAGGACGAAACCGTTGCATGGTCATTCAAAAAATGTGGCATTAGCAATGGCATAGATGGAACCGAAGATAGTATATATGAAGATAGTGAAGAAAGTGATATCAGTAATTGTAAGCAACTGAGCTTCATGAATTCTGACACTAGTGATGATGAGTTCTTGAGGTTTCCAGAAAACTAGAAAAGTGTTTGAACCTTAAAGTCACTCATTTGTTAATGACAGTGATGATGGTTCTTAATACTGCTGTTGACTTTACATGGTTGAAATATTATCCTGCTATATTTTATTAAATATATTAGTACACCATTTGGCTCAGAATATTTTTTCCTTGTTTTCCTCCTCTAAATGTAGGTGCATCTTATGGTCGGGTGCGTCTTATAGTACAAGAATACAGTAAATTATGGGCTATAATATTGAAATTATGGGTTAATTTTTTAATTATGTGTTAATTATGGGTAATTTAACTTATGGGTAAGGTCTTAATTGGGTTTGGCAGGATGCCTTTTAGAAGGTTCCTGTGGCCTCCAGCATGGGGGAGATATTAAAGGTGTCAAAGTCTAACCATGGGGCACTGAGTAGGAAGATGACACTGAAACAGCATTCAGAAGGAGGCAATAAAGTCTGGTAGGTGAAGAAGGGCAGGCAAAGCATTTATCCAGTGGGAAGGTCAGCTGTTGTCATGAAGAGGAGCAACTAGGTAATGGCTCTCTTTCTCCTAACCCTCTGAGGTATTTCCAAGTTGACAGTAGGGGCCAGGCTCCACTCAAGTCATTTAGGGACCCAGACTTTGGGGCCTCTGCCATCTCTATGGGACATCCAAGAGAGTCCTACCCTAGTCTACCAGAAAAGGGACACACGCATGGAAGCATGTTGGGAGAAGTCCTATGGGCGAGGCCTGGACGTGTCACATTCCATCTGTTCATAAATGATGGCCAGGACACGGTCACAGCAGATTGAAAGGAGATGGGAAATGCTAAGCATCTGGGGGGACCCAGGATGAAGGGAGAA
The DNA here is from genome assembly GCA_004027555.1 of Craseonycteris thonglongyai. NCBI lineage: Eukaryota > Metazoa > Chordata > Mammalia > Chiroptera > Craseonycteridae > Craseonycteris > Craseonycteris thonglongyai. The sequence goes on from PVKE010008027.1 coordinate 46,177, forward strand.
CAGATTTGGGTGGAGAATTGACAGTGACTGGGACAATAGGGTGAACATGGTAGGGAATGACCAGAAGCATGCTGCAAATGTCTAACAAGCAGCAATCCAGAAGAAGAAAAATTAAGTTCTTACAGAGAGCATTCACCTGTCTTCTTGATGTATAAATTCCCATCACCATCAATTTTAAACCTTCAGAATGACCACTGAGCAAAGAGTTAGGAAGAGATGTATAGTAGTAGTTGAATATATAGTTGTATGAGGGTTCTTTAGAGAAACAGTTTAGATATAGATACAGATACAAATGATATAGAGATAGATGATAGAGATATCAATAGATAGGTAGGTAGGTAGGTATAGGTATAGGTACAGATGTTATAGATATAGATGATGACAGAGAGATGATAGAGATAAAGATAGAGATAGAAGTTATTGAAGGAATTGTCTCTCATGATTACTGAGGCTAAGTCCCAAGATCTGCGATGTGTAAGCTGGAGACCTTAGAAAGTTAATGGTATAGTTCTAGTCCAAAAGCCAGCACAATGATGTGAAGCAGGCTCAAGACCCAAGGAGAGTATACATTCAGTTCAGGTCTAAAGGCAGGAACAAAACTGTGTCCCAGCTCAAGGCAACCAGGCACTTCTACTCAAGGGAGGTCCAGCCTTTTTATTCTATTCAGGCCCCCAACTGACCAGATGAGGCCCACCCACATACAGGAGGGCAATCTGTTTTATTCAATCTACTGATTCAAATGTTCATTTCACCCAGGAACACCCCACAGACACAACCAGAATAATGCTTGACATAATGTCTGGGCATCCTGTGGCCCAGTCAAGATGACACACAAAATCAACCATCACATGTAGTATTTTCACCATATCGATAGACGTGAATAACCTAAGAATGTAGACAATAGAAAAATGAAGTAAAATAACTAAGTGAGGTGTGTCAAATATGTATCACTCTGTTTTTTAATATAATTGATTTAATTGTAAGTTTAACTAAATTTCAAATAATGTCTGTGTTGAACAACTAACTGGCTCTCAAAGTCCCTGCACATTTAATCATTATCTCTCAAAGCTGTGGGAACCAGCACACCACTGGAATGGACAGAATGATGTGCCAGGGACCTGGTGGCGATAGAGACAGCAGTCTGAGCAGGAAGTCAGGGACACTGGTGCTGGTGGCCACTGGGTAGGCCTCTCAGGCAGGATAGCAAATATTTTCCTCCTCTGCCTCCAAAAGAGCTCACTCTGTCCTTCCTGCAGCTTCTCACACAGGGAAGCAGGGCTCTGCTGTGTCTATGGCACCTTGGTAATGCAGAGAAAGGCTCACCCTACTGGTGGCAGATGGCCCTTACCATGCTAAGACATGAGACAAGGCAGCAGAGCCCAACCCCAGCGCCAGCCCCCTCTGCTGGACACCAGTGTGAAGTGCACAGACTATACAACAGTACCTGCGCTCTTCATGGAAAGGAGCATCGCCTGTGACCTTGGGACAAATCCCCCTGACCACTTTCTAAATGAGACACTGGTGAGCTAATGTGTGCCTCCCCGAGAAGAAAGCCTCCCTGGAGGTGACAATAGGCAAAGGCTGCCTCTGGTGGCCCCAGGCTCAAGGACATGCAGTTAGTTATCTTCTAAAGTCATGGGGCTCAGTAATGGCCGCACTTTGTGTCACCTGAAGACCTTTTACAACTCCCAGTGTCCATCATATAAGCCAGACTGGTTACCCAGAGCCCTTGGGGGTGAGGCACAGCAACTAGTTTTTAAAGCTCCCAATGTGCAGCCAAGGTTGAGAACCACTGTCGATGTAAGAGCATCCAAACCACTAGACAATTTTTATAAGAATTTTATTTGTGCCAAACAGAGGATGTGCCTACAAGCAAGATCTCAACAAACTGAAATAAAAGCCTTTAAGAAATGACAATTTGTAGCTTCTTTTATGCATTTATAGTTAAAGAGGGACAGAGGATTATAGAAGGTAGAATAAACTACTATTCAGATTACAGAATAGTTAACAAGATTACGAGCTCTCTTGAGGGTGGTCATGCTTGAAAGAGGGGTCTGAGAAGAGGCATTTCAAAGGTGTGGGAATAGAGATGACAAGAACCGTGGACACGGCTGGCTTAAAAACCTTTTACTAAAGAAGTTGTAGACCTGGGACTTGGCTACTCACCATGACATGCCCAGTTAGGAATTTCTGATCACCCTGTGAGGTTACTTTTCATAGAACCCCTTTTTAGTCCACACACTGATGTGAAGCCCTCCTGGCTCTGAATCAGCAATGTAGGTGGGTGACAATTCCACCAGGAAGTGTACATTTCAACAGGTGTCTTCTGGAGAATTCTGCTCTCCAATCCTCTCCACTCACCTTTCAGTGTCTAGAGTTGCCTGGCCCAGAGCAAACTTTGAGAACTGCTGAAATGATGCAAGGCAAGAAACAGAGGGGCCCAGGACCGCTGCTGGGAGAGGCAGTGCTATGCGGCAGGCACAGGACGGTGGGGAAGGGCCATCTCTCTGTCTCTACTGCTGAGTGACACCTGGATCTCCCCTCCTTGGTCTGTTTCCTGCCTGTAAGTGGGAGGGGGGGGAGGATGGGGGTAATTTCTTCAATGAAATGCTTATGCACAAAGCCATTGTTTGTTTTTTTTATGTTTATAATTTACTTTTTTTTTTTTTAATTTATTGTTAAATTTGATGAGGTTACATTGGTTGGTAA